>APFE030124441.1:25255-54198 GCA_000404065.3 Pinus taeda
GAAAGTACTGAAATAAAAGCGGAAGTAGTGCTAGTGCTCAATTCAACAATCTTCATGCCATTTCCAAACTCAATACAATCTGGACTTCTAACTTGATGCAGAAGTAAAATCAAACACTACTCAATCCAATAATTTCATTCACAGATGGCTGGATTTTAATTCAAATAAAAGAATGTGCTTATGTTTTTCAACCAGCAAATTGATGCAGGCAAGGCCTGCAATACCCAGAATCTTTCCTCTTCAATACACAGGCAAATTCAACAACTTAAATTTGGGGAAGCTCTCTTCAAATATTTTGTTCACAAACTTCTGGGGTATATCACTTTCATGCAATCTACCCAAAACTTCATTCACATGTCAATTTAGAAACTACATTCATCATTTTACTTCCAACATATACTTCATAAAACCCTCAAGCTTTGTGAACACCCATTCAAAAGTCTTATAAAAGAATTTAACCATTCAAGCCCAATACTTATCATGACATGAAGGCATTTCAATATTGTGAAATTTAGCTCTAAATCTACCATACACAATGGATACAAATTCAGCTTCAATATCTAACATGAGAGGTGGACCGCTATCGTTCTCAAGTGCTTTGCCGGCCGTTATAGAGTCCCCCAACATTAGAGGACTTTCTATGATTCTTCCACTTTTAGTTCCCACTACGTAAGCAGTGGAGACGTGCAGGAGGATTTGAATTTTACGGCATCGTTTAGCGAATTGGACAATATTCTCAGCTCCCTTTGTGTTGACATTCAGAGAAATATCATATATGTCATCAAACACAGTGCTGGCTGCAATATGGATAATGGCATCCAGATTTTCCAAGAGGTCCTCTCTGCTGCTCTCGGTGTAAATTCCAAGACTATGATCTGTTACAATGTCTCCGACCAGAGATCATGTCATACTTTTGCATAATGTTCTCAACGCAGACGGTGTACAAGCCATTGCTCAATCCAAAAAGGAAGTACTTTTTGATGAGTACATGATTTCTAGTCAGAATGATGATCGCATTGCATTTACTATGGACTTGGATCTTCTACTTCGAGCTCTCAAAAGCAGTGTTAGTATGGATGGTGAAAAAATTGAAAGTTAAACTTGTGAAGAAACGTCCAATTGAACCACAACATTAATACAACCGACAGCAGTGCTAAACTACCAATATATATACGAACCAACATTAATATAACATGAACCAGTGATGAACCAATGCCAATGCATATAGAGAGCACGAACTCGGCTGTCGCAAGTCACCAACGTACATTCAACGTTTTGTATTCCACACAGCTCTCAAAACGCACATACAGGATTTATGCACAGACCCAATGCTCCATTCAATGGTTAAACTATTCAACACAGAGAATCACGCTCCATTCATCGCACGGTCTTCAATACTTCACAGAGATGCTTCAGCATTCAATGCAGAGAATTCAACGTTGGAGCTTGGCATGTACACCACCCAGAATTAAAATTGATTTCAGCTTCATATAGAGAGAAAATGCTCAAGTTCTGGCAGACTTTAGGGCAGAACTGACAGGAGTTACAGTGGCAACATTCATAGAAACGCATGAAAAAATAACACTGTCAAACGCTCCAGAACAATTTGGTTATGCATAAGGTGTTAAACAATGAAAAACATACGCAGAGGCACCAACGCATATCTGTGCAGGCAATGGAATATGGAGCAGAGCACAGGTTATGTCAGGACAGAGGCAGAGCAGCGCTGGAAGGACAGAGGCAGAGGTCAGAGATGTCAGTCAGCAGTGGATTTCAGGCATAAAATTTTCAGGACAGAGCGCATGCAGGCAGCTAATTATATGGAGGAGCAGTGGATTTCAGGCATAAAATTTTCAGGACAGAGCGCATGCAGGCAGCTAATTATATGGAGGAGTAGCGCAGGTAGCAGTTTTAACAGGTTGTAGCTAAAATTTAGCTGAATAAATATTCATGAGAAAATATTCATGAAATTTATGGCAGAAATAAACTGCACAGAGAGGCCATAAAACAAATGGCTCAAATTAATTATGCAGGGCAGGAATAAGCTTGCTCTGATACCATGTTAAACACACATGGGGAGCGAGAGAGATATGAAAGATAAAACATGCAATACAATTTTTATTAACAAATCATATACATTTATAGTACATGTGGTGACCGTTGGGTTTCACATCCCAAGGTCCCTTGGACTCCTTTTGTCCATTCGGCTTCCACACTAACCCATTGAGGATTAGGTGTCCAACATGGAGTCTTTGTTTGGAGATCGACAATGTTCGCTGGTGAATGCACACGCACCTTAACACAAGAAACGGACCCAAAACATTATAAGATCGAGTTGATTGATAAATTCATGAAGAAACCCAGAAGAAGATCAGGATCATCCGATCGATAGATCCAACAGATCTACAGTCATCGCATGCTAATAAGCACAGAGGTTAATTCCAACAACGAATGCGATCATTTATAAAACTGAGTTAATAACTTAGTTAATCATGACCATCCGCTTGAAAAGCTTAGATAGGACGGTAATCACGTCAAAAAATGCACGGAGTTTAATTCAGATTTCGGACGCAATATGTTATGAACTGTGGTTTAATCCATTGAGTTCCGGATTGATCATAATCGTTCATTGTGAATGGATGAGATCCGGTAGATATTGCTCCAGAAGATGTGCGTTGGTTAATTTAGAATTCGGACCCGAGAAAGTTATGAACTGTAGTTTTATTTCCTTTCGGCTCTGTGGGTAAAAGTAAAGGTTTGCCATATATCGGGAAATTTAAATAGTTCTGTTATTTTAGCATAATAACTTAATTTTGTGTCCATGCAAGAGATCGGGGTTTGATAGTTAATTAAACAGGGGTTTAATTAATTTAATTTTCGAGATTTGTGTTCGACGCAGTTTTGCTGCATCAACATATATGTGATATAACCTTCGAACTCCGATATGTCGAACCCGATTTGATTTAATTTTTGGATTTATTATAAAATCACATCCGCTCTCATATCGAAACTTTTGAAATGACACATATCTAAAATCGTTGATATGATTAATCTTTCGATTGCCGATTTGGTTGAGGATCTGATGGGCTTTATCACAACGATTTAAAATAATATCACATCCGCTCCTCATCGAAACTTTCCATATATCTCAAGTTTTGCAGAGTGTGTCATGTTAAAACTCCAATACTCAAAACCTTTGATATTCATTTGCATCCGCCATTTGCCCCACTTACATTTGGTCGTTACTATTAAGTTTTGAATGAGTCATTGTTAATGGTGTCAGGTTATTTATCATCGGTTTTTCATTGGGAATAGTTTAGATTCAAATTATTTTTAAAACATTGATTACTTTGTTGTATTTGGATTGCATGGCCGATTATGGAAGAACTTTCTTTTCCGATTTTAATGGAACAGTTGAACCACTATAATGCTAAAGAAAGACAAAGGTTGTTGAAATAGGATATTTGGATAATTTATTGGAAACTACCCTTCCACTCATTCGAAGACTGTTCGAATCCAATCCAAATGAAGCTTCCGAGATTTTCTAAGTTCACCTTGTGATTCAAAAAAATGCAAAACCTCCAGATTCATTTAATTTTTATTTCTCGTTTGTTGAGAAACTGAAGGGATCTGTTAACTTTGAAACTTTGTATAAATACCTATCTCTTCAATAAGATTGAGGGAGGTCGTGATCCGCTCAAGGAGGATTCTATGTAGTTGTTCGATTTGTGCAATTAGTTATGTACAAAAATGTAGATTATAGAAAAAACAAAGGGTTTTTGCCTCTGTTCTCATTGCTTAGCACTATTGCAGGCAATGTGATTATGGGTCTAAGCTACTCCAGGATTGCACATTTGTAAATGTAAATTTTGACATGGTTTTAATTAATTCTTATTCTTGTGTACTATTACCGGAACGCATGATTATTGTCTCGTTGTTAAAGTTTCACTTTTGGTTCTGATCTTTATTCTAAACAATATTATGTTTCTTTGATATTATGCACTATTGTTGTGTCATTGAATTTTTGTTGTTGAAACTTTGTTAAAGTTATATTTGCAGAGTAGAATGAGATCAAAATCAATCTTAATTCGTTGAAGTATTCTTGTGGTAACTGATAACTATTTATTATTCATTTGCAGGGTTATTTTGCTTTCACTTGTATTAGTTAATGTGAACTACTTCCTTTAACTATTACAAAATCATATGATGAATTATATCAATTCTTTCCCCTTGTTTTAGTTAACTTCCTCTCGGATTAGGAGAGGGCTGTCCCATTCTAGTTCGAGATAGGATTTCATGTTTTAGATTAGCTTTACATCTGCATCTTAGGTTTGTTTTAAATCCTCTCTTAAAGAGGCAAATAAATCATTAAATTCTGGTTTGATTAGCCTTTAATTCGATCAAACCTTTGTGTCGATTTACTTATTTAACTTACATTTTTAAAGATCGATATAAAGGAAATATAACATACTATGATGTTGATAGATTAACTCTCAGTTTAGGTTAGATTAGTATTAGATTAGTTTTATGTTAGTCTTAGATGACAAGGTAATTGGACCCATAACCAGTGGGAACCACCGTCTTCAACAAAAAAGGAGCTGTTGTAAGTTTCCGACCGGGTGGTCTTCCCTAATGTTGACGGAGGACATTTTTGCCAATCAACAAGACCCTTTTGGCATTGCATGTAGACTTTGAGTGTGATTATTTCATTTCAAATTTAATTTGCTTTTTATTTACACTTGTTTTATTTTTTATATTTTGCCTAAGTATGATTAAGTTTGTTTGTTAATAAACTTTGTAAATAATTTTTTGTTTCTAACATCTTAATTAATTAGATTAATGAATAAAATAGCCCTCGAGACCAAGATGTGTGCATAGGCTTTAAGCCTTAATCATTAAACAAGTGGTTATAATATATCGGAGATATCAGAGCTTTGACATTGGAGAAACCCTTTTAGAATTCCCCAATGTCAAAACCCCCATTCATTATACAATGGCTTAAGCAACAAACATTTCAGAAGAACAATCATCATATGACATTAGGAAGTTTTCTCTTTTCTAATTTTGCTTACATTTTGAAATCAATTGTCAATCTTAGTCTTAAAATTAAATCTATAAAGACTCGAAAACTATCTTTAAGCAAGATTTGCAAAAGTAAAAAAACCTCGTCAAAGAATACTATAATAACTCTAAATCAATAGTTATGCTTTGAAACAAAAGAGCTTTATTAGAAAATCATCATACAAGATAAAGTCAACATAATCTCATTTTTATGTTAATTCTCTATATTATCTTGTAAGATGTATCTCAAGGTTCATTCTCTTGTTTGTCTTCTTTATGAGTTGATAAGCATGTTAGGCTTAGTTGGATTGTCTTTTCATTTCATTTCACAATAAAATGGAGTAATGTTTTCTCTTTCAGCTTGGCACAATCATTGGGTGAGTCATTTTATGCTCTAATTTATAATAACCGAACCTAATCTCTAAGGATCACTTCAATGAAGATGATTTCATTTATGTTCATTTTCATCTTTCCTAACCAAGTAGAGTCCCTGGTTTTTGTTCTTTGAGTTTAAATCTTTCTGTTATTTGTTAATGAACTATCTTCAACCCGTATCTTTGACGAAAGTAAAACACATTTAAAAGTGGTTACTTAAGGTCATGAGTTATTTTGGGAGCAAGTTTAGTCAAGTGAATAGTAGTCAACTTAAAACTTTTTATGCCATCCCTTGCTCTTAAGGAGCAATATGCCACCCCATCTATTAAGTAATCTCTATGAGATTAACGGTAACCATAGTTAAACATAAAAACATAAATGGTTAATTCAAGGATAGGAGGTCTCATCACGAGCCAACCTACCATGATCATAAGTTATAACATTGTGACATTATCATTATTGGTCACCAAGCCAAGGTAATGGCTTTTGACTGCAAGGTTGAAGGACAAGAGGTCTCATCATGAGCCAACTTGTTCACCATGTTAGATCTCGTGAATGGCATTGTCGTTAGTTGGTTACCAAGCCAGGACAATGATATTCAATTAGCATTCAAATAAGTTTAATATGATCTTTTGCAACTATGCATTTATTGCTAATAGATGGGACATTGGCACCTAAAAGGGTTAAAAGGCATCCTTGTAGAGGCTATAGATGCATGTTGGCAGCATTGGCCATGCATATGGTATGGAAGTTAAATTACTACTATGTTTTCTTGATTAGCTTGTTTACTCAAAGACTAATGTCCAACTAAGTTGATTGTTGTACATATAAATTTACTGAAACATTGAATTCATGGGGCAAATTTTTACAAGTTCATGAATGATAATGGTATATCTGTTTATTTGACAACATAGAATAGGGACGAAATGGTTAGGATATCTGAATTTGAACATTTCAAATTATCTAATTTTAATTCCTTCATTTTTAAACTAAGTTTCGTATCTTTACGACTGAGATAAATGCTTCTCCCCAGTGTGTCACCCATTATTGTAGTGAAAACTCAACACCCCCATTTTATTTTATCATAATAGACATGGGGAGCCGTTTGCATCCATTTAGGCTTTGAGTGTTTATTGCTTCAATTTAGCCTAATCATCTTTTTCATTAACGCTTGCTCATCTTCCCTTATGGTTTGCAAATTTAGCCTTAGTTTTACTATTTAGACTTTTAAATTAATTAAAATATTCAATTTTCTAAAGTTAATAGACTTGTAATTATTCTTTTGTTTTAATTATATTAATTAATAAAACATAGCCCCCGGTACCAAGATTCATACATTAACCATATTATAATGTGGGAAGTGGCTTAGCCCTTTTTAATAAACATACAAATATAAATTGTGAACCATATGACAAATGGATATAATACAAATAAACAAATATAGGTTTTGGAGATATATATTATAAAGTGGGTGAAGTATGATTGAGGACCCACATACCACGTAACCCTCCTCTGCTCCCTTATATCGGAGAATCCTTCATATCAGAGTTTTGTTATGTGTCACCTCTTAAAATTTCTGATATCCATGCCGCTCTGATCTCCAATAATCCAATCCCTACGATATTTGATATTCATATTCCTCTAATCTCTGATATCCCAATGCACCTCCGACTTCTGATATCTATTAGGCTCCGATATCCGGACTCGATATATGTATTAGCGATGCTTTAATCAGAATATTGCGTTCGTTTGTATATCAGAACTTTTAAATGGCTACATTTGTAAAACCTTTGATATCAAATCTCCAATATAATGGACCTGTTAAAGTTATTAAAGGGAGTTGAATATGATATCGCATCCACTTCATATCGCAACAACCCAATATCACAACTATTTCTTTTGTGTCATTTTAAAAGTTCCGATATCATATAACCTTTGATCTTCGATATGCAATATAACCTCCGACTTCCTATATGTTTTAATCTCCGATACGTCAAACCCGATTTTATTTAAGTTTTGGATTAATTATAAAATCGCATCCACTCTCATATCAGAACTTTTGAAATGACACGTATCTAAAAGGAGCACCCTTCCCCATGCATTTTATTCCTCTCTTCGAAGCCTTGGAACATCGTAGGGAGCCTTTCAATGATCTAATACACAAATTGGATCATAATAGAGTTGTGATTATGCATGACCCATTGCTTGGGTGGGCTCAGACCGTGGCGGCCAAGTATGGCTCCCCAACCTATGTTTACAATTGCTTCATCGCCTATTTCTACACTATGAAGGAAAAGGGGCACAGACTTCCGGATTCCGTTATGTCACAAAAAAGGTGCCTCCCATAGAGTTTTTTTTTTTTCTTCCAAGTATCGCTAGCCAAACCATCTACACCTCGCGGCAGGGTATCTTATCAACAATTTTTGCTCTTTGGAATCCCAATTAACGCGGGAAGATTTTTGTGAGAAGCCGACTTCGGTTGTTTATGTTTCTTTTGGTTCAGTGTCTTTGGTTGTTTATGTTTATTCACTCAAGGGTTGGAGGTGAGCCAACGACTGTTTCTTTGGGTAGTCAGGGTCGCGAACGCTTGTTTCACGACGTTAGATGAACGCAGATGAATTGGATTAGCGAGTTGCTTCTAGAAGGATTTGAGCATCAGATTGTAGGACATGGGTTTTTTGTGAGACAATGGGTGCCCTAACTTGATATCTTGTCGCATAAGGCCACACAAGGGTTTGTACTCACTCTAGGTGGAATTCAACATTGGAGAGCATCAACGATGGGTTTCCCATGGTACTTTGGCCTCTGCATTCAGATTAATTTGTAAATTCTATTATGGTGGCGAGGGAGTTGAAGGTGGGCATGGAAGTGAAGAAGTGGACGAAGGTAGATGAGAATGAGTTGGTGATGGCGGAGGAGGTGGAGAACACAATCAGGCAAGTGATGTTAGAAGATGGAGAGGGATTGGAGGCAATGCATTTTCTGCAGTAGAATCACTAACAACTGGAGCACACCATAAGCTATTGAACTACTCCTTGTGTAACGTGCGCATTTTTCAACCGTGAAATTGTCGTCTTCTTTAACAACCATCAAATTGGCATATTCATTTTAGGAAGGTGAATCTGTTACAGTGTCGTGAGGATGAACCTCATAATAAAAAGCCTATTGACTTAAATATGTGTGACAAAAGTCAAATAAGCCAAAGGACTGAGGTATGCCAGGTATCAAAGATGTGTTAGGACAAAAGTCGAATATTCTAGAGAGAAGACCATCGTCTAAGCTATGATATTATATTTGTTTGCATAAGTGTTGGATTGACACTCGGAATGAATGCAATATTCAGTCTAATACATCTGCCACATCAACTATGGTTCAAAGGTATAACTACACAAGGCAAAGATACATTATTTTAATGGCAACGTAACAAAATAGACATGTTATAATTCAGAGGCACAATATGATTAAAGGAATTCAAAATGAAGTGTTTTAAGATTTACAATGCCAAAATCTCTATCATTATATGACACGTTGACAAACACGTTATGGTCAAAGAATTCCTAATTTGAATACTTTATGCCATAAATGTGCACTGTGTGTAATGATTGTGGCCGTTATCACCATACGAGCTATGCAGAGCTCCATAGCTGGAGATTAAAGGTATTTTAGAATCAAGGCCAAATTACACATGAATTCTTCTCACAAGTGCTAAAAATTTGTTATTGGTAGGACTTTATATGGGTTTAAGCACATGTGCAAGAAGTTGAAGCTAGAACAAATGTTGAAGATCTTTGTTGCCGAGTTCCAAATGGTGATCATGTTATGGACCTAGAAGAAATTAATTAACATGAAATGCCTTTAAATGTCACCATGAACACAAAGAATATGTTACAATCCATGATGTGTGCTTAAAATTGGAGAAAATATTGGTCCTTGACTATGAGAACGCCTTTGCAGGTGGATGTCGATATGCCGATCTGGAGAATTTCCATGTAGATTTATATGGGAGGTTAAGGAACACAACCATGGTAATCAAAGGGAATATATTGTCTAAGAGTAAAACAAACTTGTAGATTTAGATTCCAGATGACCTAGTTATAAGAAAGTTGAAAAAGGTGTGCACTGGATAATGAAAAATATTGTACCCAACTCGCAAGTAAAGAAAATAACCTCAAAATAGTTGCAAAAAGTTCTTCTTGTCCTCACCTTGAGTTGACAACTTTAATAACCGAAGTTCCATTAACAAGTAGAAGAGTTAAAATCTTGAACTAGATGGAGAGTTAGAGGGAGAATATCACTGATATTTATTACAGAGTGTTGGCTACTATTGATTCTTGTTATTCTTACAAGGTCTAGAGACATGGAATTCATGTGGAAGAGTATGTTTTGCAATGGAACTCAATATTTATTTCAAAGGAAGACTCGTGAGATCTAGAGGAAATCTAAATGAATGTAAATAGCATCAAAACAATGCGAGAATCCCAGAAGAGAAATGAACAAAGGTAGTTTATATGGAGCTGGTCATCTCAACTAGATAATGCTTATTATGCCCAAAGGAGATGCCTTAAGATCTTTTGGGATTGAACATGAAATGTTGCTTCAATCCCGAGTCCTCTAAATTTGCCTTTAGCAAATTATGGCATTTGGTATCATAATTGAACTCCCTTAGAGATAAGTGTGCTTTGGTCTTCATTCGATCCAACAATAAACTTTGATGACGAACTTGGTTTGCTGAACATGTTTATTGACAACAATAAAATATGAACCATGGATTTAACGATGGCTTATGATGTGATGGAGTTGATGGTTTAGAAGTTATTCCAATACCATGATGTTCAACTAGTGAGGCAAGTGTGCGTGAGATGAAACCTAAAATAAATATAGCTAGTGAATTCAACGAAGCTTGTGATATTCTTGCTAATTTTCACTGTACCCCATTGCCATTGATGTCAAAGGAGGAGGTAAGTAGAGGTAAGGAAGATACTTCTTAGAATGAAATGGGAAGGTGAGCAGTGTTGCCATCAATGCCAAAGGGGGAGGTTGTTGGCATAATTGTCATTGATGGCAAAGGGTCAGCAAAGGGTATGACAAAGGGTGTCAGTTGATGTATGCACGCTACAATTGCAGTTGATGATATGCTTGTTGTGTATGCTTGGTATGTTTGTATTGATGGCATGCTTGTGTTGCTAAGTATGTGTTGCTTGTTAGAGGCTGCTTGCATATTGTGTGATTGTGATGCTATGCTGCAGATGTTGCAGATGTTACTCGTGGATGGAGATGTTGATCATTGTTGTTGTGATGCAAGGCGTGTGAAGAACGTTTGAAAAGAGTGATGACAAATATTGTTGATGATTGGTGAGTGGAGTATGAATGTTCAATTACATGGTCTTATGTTATCCATATAAAGTTACATGGCCTTGGCATTATGTTGGTGTATTTAATCATTACAGGTCGCTGAAAATAATATTTTTTGGAGCATTTTTTTGTTTTGTTTTAATATTCAAACTATGAAAATGTGTGAAATGAATTGGTGTAATGCAAAGAGGCAAGACTATTCACTTCATATTCTTGTGTGGAATACTAACAACCAACAAACTATCTTTGTAAAAATATGTGTTTTGGGAAGGCTTAATGATTAGAGAGGTTAGAGAGTGCATGTGAAAAAGTTGAGTTGTTGTTCATGAGTTACCTGGCACATGTGAAGCAGATCTGACGAGGAGAAGAGGCAAAAACATAGATGAAGGTATGTAGAATTATTGTCGAGGTAAACCAACAAATTATATTTTCATGTATTAGAGGAGTATAGTCTCATTTCAAGTTCTAGCTTGAAAAAGAGCAGGTTGGAGCCTGTTGAGGTAGGAGACTGCAAAAAAAATATGTAAATGGGAGTAGAAGCTTCCCAAAAAGTTGTAGCTGTATAATAGCAGAGAGGTTGGAGCCTTCAAAAATTCGATGTAATAAAGGAAGTAAGAGCTTGCCTTTGCATCACAACAAAAACAAATTTGTGGTTTTCTCCCTTTATGGGTTTCCACTTATATCTTGTGTCCACATGTGTTGAATTTGTTTGTTGATGTTAAGACTATGGTTTACAAGTTACACGTTGTTTATATTTTAAATTTGTTGTTCACACGATATTATGCTTCTCATCTTATGATTCAAACAAATATTTAAAGGAAAATTAAACATAAAATTTGGTGTCCATGAATGCACTAAATTGAATCACTCCCCCTCTTCGTTTAGTCAAGTTTCCAAGAGTGCCCTCTATGTAAAGCTTAGGAGGAATCCTCTCTACACTTTCTTGTTTGTTGTAGCTATACTAATCATATCATAACTATTATATGGAGGAATTTTAAACCCAAAGCAATATGGGTTGGACAAGGTCTTGTTGATTGATTTCGATAATGGTTGTTCGAAATCTCATTGGAAAGCTCATAATCATTGTCTATTGCAGGATTTGGATACTTCTCTTGAATCTTGAACTACCAAGATTATATTATTGTTAAAGGAATTTAAACATGAACCTAAGTTAAGAAATCTAAGATTGCCTCATATGCCAAAATTGCACTTTGAGGTGCCTTGGGGGTATTTTGATGGGGCCGTCAAGGCCGCCTGCCTTGATGTGGAATTATAGTACTTTTATATTTCAATCATTCCCATTTTATATATTGCAGATAAGCTTTAGGAAAAGGTTAAAACAACAAGGTCGAGTTCATAGCTCTTTGGTTCCCGATGGAACTTGTTTGCAAAAAGGAGGTTAAAAAACTCCAAGTGATGAGCAATTCAAAGTTGGTCATCAATTGGGCAGATCATAATGTTTTAATTAGCAATGTCAGCCTCAAGCCTATTATGTGTGACATCAAGCAGGCCTCTCAGACCTTTAAGTGGATTTCTTACTATCACATTCTTTAGGAACTTAATGAGGAAGTTGATGCTTTGTCCATGAAAGCTCTTTCTTTGCCTACCGATTTTGTTGGTCTTTACGAATTCAGTGATGGGGTTGAGGTTGAGTCTGTGGAGATCATCTTTTAAGGCTTGGTTCTAAATTTTTGACTATTTAGAAGTCATTGGTTTTCTTGTTTTTTGTGGGAAAAGAGGAAGGACTTTACTTGCGCCTAAGAGTGCCAACTTTTTGATATATTTGGTAAACAAATGATCTTTCTATTGATGACTATATATATATAATTTGAAAGCTGCTACCTAATAACTTAATCTTTATCACTATAAGCATTGAAAAAAATAAATTTAACATAACTAAATTTAGAAATAAAAAAATATTTTTTATTAAAAAATAACTAAAATACAAAACAATGCAATAATATTGGGCTTGGAGTATGCCCTAAAACTGCTTTTTCTTGGCTAAGAGCTCATTTTCCTTGGACGTAAGGAAACATGTTAATGACCCAAGACCCAAAGGCATCTGGCAGGAGTGAAACCCTACCCCCTTACGGACCACCAACGGGTTATTCGAGGTGACGTGGTTTTCTTTGAATAACAGTGATGAGTCAGCTTGCATTCACAGATAGCAGCTAGAGATGGATGTCCTCACTGCTGGTTTGACCACTGAGTTATGATAGGTTTTCCCACCTTGTGAAAAAAAATGCAATAATACAAGACAAAAAATTTAATATATTAAAATAATTAGTTATTTAACATTTATATTATTTTAATATATCAAAATAATTATTTATTTATGTGGTTCACATTGGTGGATGTTATGTTCACGAAAATAATCGTAGGTAGATCCACGGAAGGGATCACATTCCATTAACTTATTTGACTAGCCTAACCCCAAGAGCGTCAAGGATCACATTCTATTGACCTATTTGACTAGCCTAACCCCAAGAGCATATAGGAAAATTGACCTGGTGATGTCCCATTAACAAAATGCGCGAAGGGATCACATTCCATCGACTTATTTGACTAGCCTAACCCCAAGAGCATCTAGGATCACATTCCATCGACTTATTTGATTAGCGTAACCCCAAGAGCATCTAGGAAAATTGACTCGATAATGTCTCATTAACAAAATACTAAAGTGCTTTAGCCACTTGAACTCGACCAATTAAACCAACCCTTAATTTTTATTTATTTAATATTAATAAATAAAAAAATATTTATTATAGTAAAATGATCACTCACCCAAATTCAAAACCAAAGTCAATGATGATGAGTACCATGGACCCCACATCTCTACAGAGACTAATAATATTATTAGGATAAATAATTACAGATCTCAGTGTGTTTGGATGCTGTGCTTTAAGATGTGTAATTCACACTGAAATTTAAGAGCACCAGCGTATTTGCCACATATGTTCAGAACTTAATCTGAGGATGCGTGAAGCAAGCTTTCAAATCATTTGTATGGAATTGCTTTAATAATTCAAGCCCTCTCGATGTTTCACATGTTTTAAACTTTTTGGAATCCATTTGAATTTTCTTTAATGTTGTGGGGAATGGAAACGAGATAGAATATGAAAAAGCCTGTTATGCCAGATTAGCCAAACATATACGCGAAGACGGGCTAAGAATTACCTCAATTACCAAGTCCTGAATGTCCTTCAATGAACAGTGTAGGAATCCAATGTTTCAGGTTTCCCTTTCATTAGATAACAGGTAAGTTTTAGTCTGTGTAAAATCTTTCAAGTGCCGCCGTAGCTACCGTAGTGCCGCCACAGCTACCATATGTGCAATTTTTAGTTTTTTATTTTCCTCTTTTTATTTTCATTGGCAAAATAGCTAATTTTCGCGTACTGGAATTCCTGGACATTGGGAAAATTATGTTTAATTAGACTCGGCACAGATCGACGTGCTTGGGAAAAGGATCTTTAATTAGACTCGGTACAGCTCGATGTGCTTCGAAATCATGACCTATGGTGAATTTTACAGAAATAAACTGATTGACCGGGATACGAACCGGGTGACCATCTCTTGGCAACCAGTCCTTATTATACCGATATTAAACCCACTTCCTGATTTTGTGACTTTGCGTTCTTCTTACTTTCATAGATCCCGTGAGGGTTTCAATTTTTTGGTTTAGTTTTTCAATCTGCAGCTTATAGTTTTTTTTGACTATTTTTTTTGGACTATATCCACCCTTTGATTATTCATAGCCACAGATTTTGATCTTTTCTTATTGTTGCTGCAGACTTATGCCCTTGATTGTGGTTCATGTACAAATTTTAAGTAAGCTATGCATTTTGACTCTTTTATGCTGGGTTGCATTTAATTTTCTGGTCCTTTTATGTAATTTTTAGTCTCTTATTTTTTTTGGAAGCTTCTGTTATCCTTATGCTTGTGAACTCGTTTCATCGATTACTAATTCTCGTCCAGATTTAAGTAATTGGTTTATGGGGATGTCACAAGCTTGTTTAATATGGTAAGTAAATTTTAGTAATTCTAATTCTCTGGTTGATGGTACATCCCTAAAGAATCTCGAATCATAAGCTCGTTGGACTTTTTCTTTCTTTCTTTTATAAGTACTAAATTTGAGCATTTGATTGGAACTTTTGGTGTTAAATCTGACAACATGAATATTCGAAATTTATAGCTTGTCCCTTATATTCAGGTTGAACTGACAGTTGAATTAGTTTTCTGGAATCTTTATCACTCAACTGGATAGCACTATTCCTGATTTTTGGTAAATAAAACAGAGCCAATTTGTATCAAATACATTGAAAAATTACAGAGATATTTACAGATTGTCATGCCTTTCGATCTACTTTGGCGATCCTGACTAGTTTGTTCACACCCAGTTCAGCTAAGAATTATTCACAACGCTAGCCCAAAACTAGGATATCGTCTGTCAAATAAAAAACGGGCATATAACTGCCATCTCCAGCAAAAATGATCACCCTTCTCAGAACACATATTATTGCTTATTTTTTACCAGATTACTAACATCAAGAATAAATAGAGATTTTACCCTAATACTCTCTTCTTCACGTATTATTATATCAACAGTCTCTCACTTAAGTTCCAGAATTGGATGGAGTCAATAATTGTATAGCACTATTTAACTAGTCACATTGAATTTTTAAAGATTCCCGCATTCTGTATGCTAAATTAAATTTGAATAATTTTCAGGCAGAGAAGGTATTGGCTCTCTGGCAGCTTTGAGGGATTTTGATGTGGAGGATTGACCGTTGTTTGGAAAATTCATTCGAGGCTCTGTGCATCAATTCCCATCCACCACCACCACCATCATCATGATTTACACAGCAATTGACACATTCTATGTGACAGACGAGCAGATTGTGAACTCTCCATCATGGAAGGATGGAATTGACCAAGAAACGGAGACGATACTTCGTCTATATGGCTGTGAATTGATTCAAGAAAGTGGCATTCTACTTAGATTGTATCCTTTCACCTGTGCTGTTTTTCTTAAATTTTCTATTTATTTTTATTTTTTTACCTATAAGCAACACTGTACGACTTTGCTTCATTTATGATGGAAGGTTGATCTTAACCTTTACAGACCACAAGCAGTCATGGCAACAGGCCAAGTTCTTCTCCATCGATTCTATTTCAAAAAATCATTTGCACGCTTTAATGTAAAGGTATGCATTGTTTTAACTTTTTTCCATTGTTCTTTGCTGCGGTTAAAGTTTTAGTTCTAATAATCATGTTTTCTCTTTTTTTCCTTTTCTGAAATTTTCATTTCAGATTCATTTATTTGTGGTCTGACTGGTGGAATTTTGGAGGTTTTGTAGCGGGTTGCAGCAAGTTGTGTTTGGCTTGCGGCAAAGCTTGAAGAAAGTCCTAGGAAGATCCAGCAGGTCTTGAATGTGTTTCATCGCATGGAATGCAGGCGAGAGAATTTGCCGCTCGAACCACTCGAACCCCATTCTAAAGTTAGTGTTTTTGTTTTCATTAAACCAAACCTAACTTCTTTTAGTTTCTAGTCGGGCATTCTGCTGGATGGCTCCAAAGACTGACCTTTAAGGGGTTTATTTGTTTTAATTATTTGGTTTTGAAAAGTCAATTTGACTTCCTGATTGAATGAAATTGTGAAAAGTATTACATCCAAAAAATTGAAAGATAAGAGGGCAATGTAGTAACAGTCCCATGCTGGAGCTTTAAGCTTCATTGCAGCCACATCTATTCTACCAATGCAAGGGATGTTAACACGTAAAGTAAAATAAAGAATAGTAAAATTTGTTCTTCAATATGGATATCCATGTAATATGCTAGGGCAATTTTATACGGTTTATTAAGACATTAGGGTTTTGACAAGATTCCTTCTTCTGCTACAACCGCTTAATTTGATACAATTAATATCAACGGTGCAGTGAACTCAAACAACAGTGATATCATTTAATAGATTCAGATGAATTCAACAGTGCTATGTGATTGTTCAACGACAATATAATCTATGTTTCCTTAATTCTTTTCAATGATGTGGTAATCTCAGCAGAGCAATGTATCATTCACATATTCAATCCTTCAATAGTACAACTAACCCTAGCAGAGCAAGGTATTATTCACAGTTTCAATCCTTTGATAAACTCAACAACACGATAGAGCGCTTATGTCATTCAACAACACATTATAACCAATAATACAATATTAATTTTGCCCAACGAATCCATACAAGGCATAATCCGGGTCAATATAATATTTGACTTCTCACAATAAATATGAGCCACATCAGAGAACAAATTTGTCTGACAATGTACCCTAACCAGAAGTTTCAGATACTACCAATTCTTTAAACTCTACGCAAAAACTGCACTGCTCAGGATCCGTGTAATATCCCAGCTTCGATCCACTTCAACAGATCTGATCCTGTCCTGTCAAAATCAGCTAAAGATCCCGTGTTTAATTTCTGAAGTTCGGACCTGCTACAGGAGTTGTGTCTAATATAGAAGCTCAGATCTGTTCAGATTTTGCACCTATTTCAGGAGCCACATCAATCACAAGAGCTCAGGTCTGATGCAAGTGTCCACGAATTTGCTTCAACGGTTTAATCACGTTCCTGTGACCACCCTCCAAATTTCTGCGGAAATCCTGGGTCTGTTGCAGAACTTTTTTCTAGGTCACAAAATGGTGTCAAACCTCATGAGAATCCTCACGTTTGTTGGAATCAACCTTGTTTGGCCCAAGGTACTTGTTTATCCTAGTCGTAATCATTCTATTGATTACGAAATATTTCGTATGGCCTCAGTGAGATTTGTGACAATGTTTTACTTTTGTACAAAATACTTTGTATGACCTCAGAGTGATCCAGGTGTATATTGGTGGCCACCTTCCTATTCCACTTGGACCCCCAACATTGTCTCTTTTAGTTTTTTAGTTTCCTTAATTGTAACACAGTTTACTAATTTTGGCAGTTGTTTCGGGTCCTGAACTTTCAAAGCTGTTTTGAGGCCCTAAACGATGTTTTTAGGGAAAACGGAGAGACCTAAAATTCTCAAAAGAGGTTGTTTGTTTGTTTTCAACCTAATCTTTGAGATCTTCGAAATGGGGTATTATGATAGCCAAACGGAGATCGTATGCCAAAGTTATGACCCCGGGAAATTGATGTACCAATTTACCAAAACGAGGCCCACATTTTTGACGCTTCATCTCCTAGGATTAGCTTTCTGGATGTTTAGGGTTTTCCATTGTTTCTCAATAATAAATAGGCCTTGGAGCCTCATTGTAACACAATTCAGAGGCATGTAGCCGCCACATCTCTTCTCAGAGATAAACTACCATCGTTATTTCCATTCTGTTTGTAAGCATATTTCAGTATTTGATATTAATGAAATGAAGTGTTATTTCTGCTGCATTTTTGTATTTATGGTTATATCGGTAATTTGTTGCTTTCTTGTTTAAATTTGGATAAGTGGTATCAAAGCAGTCTGTTTTTTCTTTGTTTTTCTTTGCATACCCCTAACGAGGTCAGGATATAAGGAGTTAGAGCTTGAACTGGTCGAACCTTTGCAAGACTAGCCTCACAAATCCCGATGGCCTCCCATGGGGGAAGAAAAGAAAGATGGGGGGTAGGAGATCCTTTCAAAATCTTGCTCGAAGAAGCCCTCGAGCGACAAAGGAACGCGATGATGGACAACTTTGCCCAGATCCTTCAGCGGCTACCCAAGGGCGATGCATCTATTTCCAGTAGCCACTCTGGAAGCGCCACACCTGTTAAGGGACAAGTTAACTTTGACATTCCCATATTTGAGGGTCTGATAAATGCGAATGTCATAGATAAATGGCTAAATCTGCTATAAGAATATTTTTCTGTTCATGATTTTTTCAGTCGGGAAAAGTTTACTTTTGCTCTTCTCAAAGCCGCCCCCCACGTCAAGGACTGGTGGGAAACCTATTGTGAGCAGAAGGATGAAAGTATGCCCTGACTATTTTCGGCCGCACCCACTTGGGATTCATTCCGGGACGCCATCAAGGAGCAATACTACCCTGTCGGGAGCTATGAGGATAAATACATAAAAGTGGACCACACTGCGACAGGGAAGGGACCAAGACATGCCAGAGTTTACCAATGTTTTTCATACCCTTCGCACGAAGTTGGGTATCAAGGATTCTGAGAAACAAAAGTACTGTGACTTCCATAAGATCTCCACTCACAACACAAGTGAGTGTTGGGCCAAACAGTCACTGGTGGCCAAGCTGAAGGCTTCTGAGTTCGATGCATGTTCCGACTTTGAGTCAGAACTCGACAAGGGGAATGACAAAGGGAAGCAGATCATTGACGCAGAGCCTAGTGCCACTGTGGCCACCACCAAGATCCAGAAGATTGAGCCTGAAGAGCCAGAAGAGGGGGAGTGCTTATTCCACTCACAGATGTGGATGAAGGGTTCTCCGCTACAGTTCATTGTCGACAGTGGGAGCCAAAAGAACCTCATTTTAGCAGAGGTCGTGAAGTGGTGGGGCCTATCAACTACAACACGTCTGCAACCGTATACCATCAGGTGGCTTTAACAAGGACGAGATTTTCGCGTTAGCCAGCAGTGTCGCCTTTCTTACAGCGCCAAGCCCTTCATGGATGAGGTACTGTGTGATGTTGCTCCTCTTGAAGTTTGTGATGTATTATTAGGACAACAATACTTATGGAAGCGACATGTTGTATATGAGTCTAGACCTCGCTTTGTTATTATTTCTTTGGGTACTAAGTTATACAGGATATTGGAGGTAGCCCTACCTACCGCCATCTCTTTGATCTTTGCTAAGTAATGCAGTAAGGTCATATCCCAGATTGGGAAATTTGTTATCTTTTTGATTTGCTCTCGAAGATGGGCAAGGTCGTAGCCACATCCATGGCACTCGGCAAGGGTTCCTCCAAGCAGCATAAGCAAGTGGATACGGTCGTGGAAGAATACAGGGGCATCTTCTCCTCACCCACAGGGGTACCCTCGCATTGTCAGGTCAGGAATTCAATTGATCTGACTCCTGGAGCACCTCTAACCGATGGGCCAATGTATCGCCGCTCCATTCTGGAAAATGAAGAGATCAAGTGGCAAATTCAGGAGTTGCGGTAGAAAGGGCACATCTGACCAAGTTCCTTGCCTTGTGGGAGCCCGATTGTACTTGTAGAGAAGAAGGATGGGACTTGGAGGCTTTGCATTGATTATCGGGCACTAAACAAAATCACTGTCAGGAATAGGTATCCAATCCCACGGATTGATGACTTGCTGGACCAACTCAAGGGGGCCAAGTATTTCAGCAAGATCGGTCTGAAGTCTGGTTATCACCAGGTCCAATAAAGCCCACAGATGTATGGAAGATCACCTTTAAATCCAAGGAAGGCCTTTTTGAATGGTTGGTTATGCCCTTAGGGTTGATAAATGCCCTTGCTACTTTTATGAGGCTAATGGATGACATCTTGCGACCCTTCACCAACTCGTTCGTGATGGTTTATCTGGACAACATCCTCGTCTTCAACAAGAGTTGGGAAGAACACTTGCAACAAATTCGGTAGGTCCTTCAAACACTTCGGCAGCACAAACTGTGCGCCAACTTGGAGAAATGCACCTTTGGCATGAGCCAGGTCCAATACTTGGGTTACATCATAGATGAACGTGGTGTGCATGTGGACCCGACCAAGATCCAAGTCATTCAAGATTGCCCAGCCTCGACCACTCTAATGGAGGTTTGCAACTTTTTGGGCCTTTCATATTTCTATCAAAGGTTCGTGTTGGGATTCTCCCATATCACTTGGCCTTTGAGTCAGATTACTAAGGGCGGGGCAAAAGCAAAGTTTTCTTGGTCCGAGTCCCAACAGAACGCGTTTGTTGAGTTGAAGCACCGCCTATGCTTTGCATTGGTACTCACATTGCCAGACTTGCAACAACCATTTGAAATCGAGACAGACGCCTTAGACTATGCTATTGGTGCAGTCCTCACCCAGCACGGGCATCTAGTGGCCTATCATGGCGAGACACTTTTCGATACACATCGGAAATACCCCACCTATGATAAAGAGTTGTATTGCATCGTGCAGGATCGCTGACAATGGAAGCACTACATTCTAGGGAAGGAGACGGTCATCCACACCGATCACCGACCTCTTTAGTTTATACAAACATAAGGGAAGTTGCAAAACTATCGCCATTAGAAGTGGTCTACATATCTGCAACAATTCCACTTGAACATTAAATACAAAAAGGGTAGCACCAATCATGTTGCAGACTGCCTCAGCCGACCCCCAGTTACAGCATTGACTATTGTTCTCAACTCTTGTGGTCATGAGACCTCTGGATGGCTGCAACTATACAAAAATGATCCAGAGTTCCCCTCGACATACCAGATGATAGTAGTTGGCAAACAAGTTCCTGATTTCCACCTCCAGGACACATTATTAAGCTACATGGGCCACCTTTGTGTTCCTTCAAGCAAGTGTGCGAAGATGATTTGGGGGGCGCACTACAGTCGGGTCGCAGAACACTTTGGTGTGGAGAAAACTGTGGCTGTACTACAAAAGTACTTTTATTGGTCCAAACTTCGATTGGATGTTGGGAAATATATAAGATCCTGTACTGTTTGTGCCATCGCTAAGCCAACCATCAAGAAGCAAGGCCTGTACACTCCTCTCCCTACTCCCAGCCAACCGTGGGAATCCATCTCATTGGACTCTATGTCCGTCCTCCCTCCTGCCAAGCATGGTAATGACTGTGTATTTGTGGTTGTGGACAAATTTTCTAAGATGGCTATATTGGCGGCCTGCAAGAAGAGTATCACAGCAAAGGACATTGCCAAACTCTTCTTTGAACAAGTATGGGTACATTTTGGGATCCTGTAGACCATTATATCAGATCAGGATAGCAGGTTCTTGAGCACATTCTGGTAAAGCCTCTGGACACTATTGGACACCAAGCATCCCCAGATTGATAGCCAGACGGAGGTCGTTAATAGGATGATAGTGCACATACTCCGCATGTACAACTCCAAGCATCCTCAAACCTGGGATGAGAGTATTCCATATGTGCAACTCAATTATAATAGAGCTCTCCATAGCTCGACTGGTCGCAGTCCCTTTCATGTGGGTCACGACATAATCCACACATGTATTGTCCGAGGCTGATAAAGCGACGAAATTTATTGAACGCATCCAACACATCCACCAACAGGGTCACGACATCTTGGAGAAGTCAAATGCCAAGTATAAGCAACGACATGATCAACATCGGGTGCCACACAAGTTTCAGGTGGGCGACAAAGTCTGGTTGCATTTGCAGAAAGAACGCCTTACCAGAGCCCATCGGAAGCTCAGACCACTCCCATATGGTCCTTACATCATTACCAAGGCTCTGGGAGACAATGCTTTTGATCTCAACATTCCTCCATTCCTTGGCCTGCACCTAGTGTTCAATGTGGACCGCCTTCGACATTGCAGAACAACTCACACCAACAGAGTTAAACCCAGACTGCATGGAACAAGCCACAACTGATCAGATTATGGACACACAGGTCAAGAACACTCTTCAACAAAAGATCCAACTGTATCGGGTTGTCAAAGATGGCCAATTCCTGCACCAAGGCAAATGGCTCACCAGGGACCAAGTTCAACAGAAGTTTCCCCATCTCATGGAGGCACTCAACGTAATGAGGACCATTGCTTCCCAAGGGGGGAGGACTGATCCAGGGGGATATTGGTGGCCACCCTCCTATTCCACTTGGACCCCCAGTACTCTCTTTCAGTTTTTCAGTTTCTTTAATTGTAGCATAGTTTACTATTTTTGGCAGTTTTTTGGTTCCTGAATTTCCAAAGCTGTTTTGAGGCTCTAAATGACGTTTTTAGGGAAAATAGAGAGGCCAAAAAAATCCCAAAGGAGGTTGCTTGTTTGTTTTCGGCCTATTCTTTGGCCTATTCTTTGAGATCTTCGAAACGAGGTATTATGATAGCCAAACGAAGATCGTATGCCAAAGTTATGACCTCGGGAAATTGATGTACCAATTTACCGAAACGAGCCCCACAGTTTTGGCGCTTCATCTCCTAGGGTTAGGTTTCTGGATGTTTAGGGTTTTCTGTTGTTTCTCAATAATAAATAGGCCTTGGAGCCTCATTTAACACAGTTCAGAGGCATGTAGCCGCCACATCTCTTCTCAGAGATAAGCTGCCATCGCCCGATCTATTCTTATTTCCATTTTGTTTGTAATCATATTTCATTATTTGATATTAATGAAATAAAGTGTTATTTCTGTTGCATCTTTGTATTTATGGTTATATCTGTAATTTGTTGCATCCTTGTTTAAATTCAAATCAGAGTAGGTCTGTGACAGAGTCTCGCTACTGATGCTTTCAAAATTATCTCGCTTGACCTTAGGAGGAGAATTCGATTTGTTGCTTCCTTAGAAGAACTTAGACCAAAACTTCCTTCAATAATCCCGTGCCAGAACATATATAAAAAGGTAAAAGAATAATCCTGTGCCAAAACAAATATAAAAAAGTAAAAAAGTAAAAGAAAAGGGAGGATAAGCTTATCAACTAGGGTGGAATCTTTCACCACCTAAATTTATAGGGAAAAAGGGGTCTTAAAGAGGAAAAACAAAGATAAATGATCCAATTTGTTAAAATTGGCAACTGGGCCAAACTCCACTTGGGTCATCTTATTTATGACAACTAATATTTTTCTTGGATTCCTCTCTTCGAGAGGTGTAGGATAGGAGGTCTGTCTGGGCAGCGTATCTCTTGATTTTGGGTACAGATTTATTGTTGAATAGAGTCACAATCAGAGGAATGCTTGTTGGATGGTTTTCTGTGCTATTTGGTGAGGTGTATCTTTGTTACGGGCCGCAGGAAGAGAGCCGCTACAACAACTGGTTGTCAAGCTGTTTGGAGGGTATGAAGGCATGGATAAGTCCTCTCTAGGCCGTGTATGCCCAAGCTTGAGCGCAGGCAAGGCAGAATTATTTCATGAGTTTGGGACTGTTTTATCTTGCCACTAATTTAGGGTTGTTGTAGGGTTCATTGAGGAGGAGCCTCAAAGCTCTAAATCAGTGATTGGATGTCTTCTAATGGTAAATCACAATAATGGAGAAAGAGGGCTGAATCAGGCAGCCCTAACCAGTGACCCGGATTGCAGTGGAAAGACATCAACTCTTGAAGCTAACTGTGTTTGTGCTCTAACTAGTGTTCAGAATTGCAGTATAGAAATCTCTAGCCCTTGGTGCTAGAATTGTAGTTTCATTGAGTCATCTTCATGTTTAAGAGCTTTGATGTCAGATCTTCTATTTGGCAAGTCAATATTGACTTTAAATCCTTGTACTCTATCTCTCTTTCTCTGCGCTGAACTTTTGAAGAATATAAGAAGAATTGATCAAGGGTTTCTCCACATTGGGGTTTGTCCCTGGCTGGTGCCACATCTTGTGTCCTCTTGTTTGGCTTGTCTTCCACTGTTTATGTTTATGTTCTATCTGCATTTTAGTATCATGTTGATGTGATTGCTAATTTGGATATGGATATTGGGCTAATAAATAAATTGAAGTAAAATTGCTCTAAAGCATAGAACATACCATTGTTACCTAAAATTAACATGGTATCAGAGCTAGGCTGAGAACAAGCCCAAGTTAGAAGTCTCCATGAGATCCTCTTTCTTCAAAAGTCAAGGCTTTTTTAAAAGGCAGAAGCATCCCCAAGATCGAGTTCCTTATGGCATTAAATCAAATTTTGGCCAAGATCTCCAGCTATATTTTCCACGTAACAACAAGACTATTCTCCTTATTTCTAAACATTTGTTTTTGGTAGAAGGTCGACTTTGGAGATTGGGATTAGCCTATGTGAATTTATAGTACTTGTTTTGGATAGATAGATCATTAGGCATATGGTCGGAGAAAGTTAGCGCAAAAGATGTTTTTCACATGATTCTAATAACTCTGAAATTTTCAGTGCCTTTGGTTCGATTTTCCCTTTGGAGGGGCAGCTCGAATACCCAGTCAAGGCTATGAGCATAGTGATTTGTCCTTTCTTCTTGCGCTGTGCATCAGTGGATGGCTTGTGCGTGTGGGGGTGAAGCACTATTACAGGCAGAACATTTTACATATGTTAGGCATGAATCTAATTTCTAAGAGCTTGTGTTCTACTCTTGTACATTACCACTGGTTCTGAAAGTCATACTAAGATGGACGAAGATCATTCCTGTACACTCTAATGCTGCTGTAGCTTCTCTGTTGGGACTGTGTGCTATCTCAAGAACAAACTTTACGTGGTTTGACGGTGATACAAACACCATTATGAAATGTTGTGTCTGTATATCAATTTTGGGGCAAAGTCTAAGACTTTACTTACTAGATTCCATCTTTCTAATTCCCCTCACTGTGTGTTCAAATTTTTGAATGAAGAAACAATCTTTTGTGGGTATTATTGGTCTTTAGGATCAACAAAATTGCAATGGATATTCTATTGAGTTTGAAGAAATTTGTTGGGCTCATTTGCATTTAAAATGATAGACTTAAACTATGGACCGGACTGCCATGAGGATCTATAATTGTAATTTACAATAACGATTTTGATGCTATGTTTTGTCATCCCTGCGCTTGACATTATCCCTCAAATCTGATGACAGTGACATCATAGTAATATCGATCTGTAGTATTGATATCTGTATCACAATACCTCAGCACATCAACATCTCAGTGAAGCAGTTATTACGATGGTATGGCAACGCCGAAACCTTGTTGAGAGCGTCATTACTATTAGGTGGGCATTGCATATAGTCTCACTGCACTTGGATTTACATCTCTCCTATGTAATTATGTGTAGATCAGTTTGGATACTTGTCAAATCTATATAGTTACAATTTGATCTAGTGATGATGGCTATGACTGTGTTATGTAGTGGTAACGAAGTTGTGAACAAGATTGATTCACATCTTGGATAGCTTTGTTAGAAATACTGAGAGGGGGGGGTGAATCAATATTTCTTTTTTCCAACTATTATTATACTAGTTGAAACATTTATATTCAGAACACAAGACGAACAACAAGTATCAATGCTTTTATTAATATAATCTTTGCAATAAAATAGATACAATATATAAGTGGTTGTAATCAGTTGCCAAGCACCAACTCGGACTTTTGTGAGGCTCCAACCTTCAAAGCTCCAACTTTGTTTTTCCAAGGCAACAATCTTGGACTTAGGAGCACCAACCCCCAAGGACTTCAATCCTTTCCAGTTCTTGAGACACTAGTCCCAAAGACACCTATCCTTCCTACTTCTGAGGCATCAACCCCAAGGACTCCAATCCTTCTTGCTTCTGAGGCACCAGCCCCAAGGACTCCAATCCTTCTTGCTTCTGAAGCACTAGCCCCAAGGGTTCCAACCCAATCTTGTCAAGGCACGTTTGATAGTAATCTTCTGCTCTTAGAACTCTTCATTACTGAGTTCTGTCTGTTTACAGCTTCACTGTAGTCTCCATGCTACAACATCAATGACAGCCAGTCTTCTCATGAAGGAGTCTTTACAATTCTTCATACTGTCCACACAGAGTCTCCAATAGATGACCTCTGATATTGTCTCCACAAAGCTTTAGTGAGTCTACTCATAGTTGCACTAAGCTCTGCATAAGAACCAACTTCATGTTCAAGCATCTGTTCTTACTGTCACAGTAAATGCTTCAGTATAACTACTTCTCTGCTGACTACTTCTCCCTTCAAACAATGTTAGATAAAACTCTATTTATTACGTAACATAATTATTCTTCAGGCTGCATTGTAGACCTGATTAATTCTTTCACAAGGTAACATGATTAGTTGAGAAGCTCACCCTTCGAATGCCTTCTGTCCTGTTGGTCCTTCAACCCTTTTTTGTTCTGCTGGACCCTGGTGCTGCCTCTGTTTCCTCCAACCTTTTCAACAACACAACAACAACGTTCAACGCACCTTGTTCTCTGTTTTTGTTGTTGTATGCGCCCTTAATACCTCCGACTATCGGTTTCCTCTTTTCCGCTGGCTCTTTGGCTTCCTCCTCGGCCTCTGTAGTTTCCTTTGCATCGCTTGATCCTTCGGTTACCCTCCTTGGTCGCTGTGGCTTCCTCTCCCTCTTTGTGCTCACCAACACTCCTGAGACACATTGATTCAACGGCGGGGATCGAATAATACATAGAGAACACATTCCAAGTTAAACTGTAACAACGCTCCTTTTTTCAATCATCATAGACATACACAGGACTTTATAGTTTAACGGAGATGCCACGTCCCAATCGTAATCGCCATGATTTAGCCTACTGAACTATCGTTCAGGCCTCCTAAACTATCGTTCAGGCCTCCTAAACTATTGGAAGCGTTATTATAGGCTTTGGCCTAAAAATCCCGTGCAATACAAATGTTTAAATACATAGGAAATATATGAAAAACCACGAGTGAAGTGCTAAGGGCGGACTTCAAAAGTATTACTCTCGGATCTATAATTGCTTCGGGTCCGCCTTGTAATCGCAATTGGCAGTTGCCGATGGCCGATGGACGCAATATATATATCAACTGTGTTACAATTGGACCATTGGGTCCGCGACATATATCACAATCGACACTTTCGAAACGGCAAGGCCTTAAGCTCTTGCGATATGGCGGATGCGTGTTAAAATTGGCAACTAGGGCCAAACTCCATGTGGGTCAACTTATTTATGGCAGCTGATATTTTTACTGGATCCCTCTCATCGAGAGGTGTAGGATTGATCTAAAGATCATTCGATTCCGATAAATATTTATGGAGATATGAATTTATTTTGATTATGGAATTATTTTCAAGTCGACCAACAACTTGAGTAGGGTCAGAAGCCCAATAGACATGCCTATTCATCATCTACGTTTTAGTATAAATTGGCAAGGACTTGAAGTCATTTGAACACACATTCTTCATGTGATCTCCTCTCCATGTCTTGGGTTTTTGGTGGAGAGACACTAATGAAGAATGCCCTAGCTGCAGATGAAACCCTAGTCACAGTCAACGTAATACCCTAATTCATGGAGATATATATACGCTGAAATGGCACAACATGGAGATATATATACGCACAACATTCAAGGGATACATACGCAACTATATGTATGAACAACATGGAAACCTCAAACCTAGCCGCAGTACAAACAAGCCTAATACGCTGGTCAATGAGACACTAATATGCAGTTATAGAAACTCTTATGTACAGGTCATGAAGATACATATCTGCAGCAAATGGTGGGGATCTTATATGCTGTATACGTTGGTATGAGGGACGCTAGTGCGCAGTCATGAAGACTCATGACCTTGAAGACAAATATGTTGTCAATGATGTAATCCTAATGCAGTTGTAGAGACACTTATACGCTGGTATATAGAGAAACTTATACGCTGGTATGAGGGACAGTAATACACAGTCATGGGAGATATGTTCACACAATCATTGTCATGAGAAACATGTTCACGCAGTTAGAAGAGACAAGTTCATCCTCTGCTCATGGATTGACATATAGCCGCTGCCATAATAACAGTGATCACATATATCATCTGCGACTCAATATTATGACCTGTTCAGGTACTATGACTTGATGGGCAGTAATATTGATGCATATAGCAGTGAATGGTATAATCTAGAATGGAATTGTGTCAGCATATTCATTGACATGGCATGGCATAACATGGCATGGAAGGCACACTATGTATAATGGTAGAGGGCAGCATGATGTATGGACAACATGATGTAGATCATGAGCAACATGATGTATGGACAACATGATGTAGATCACGGGCAACATGATGTATGGGCAGCATAGTGAGTAGATCATGGGCAGCATAGTGATGAAAGCATGAGCAACATGATGATGCATGATGATTCTACACGGTAAGTTGCAGCAAATGGACGAGATGCAACACTATGATAGGTGAAGGAGTCACCTTAGGGAATCAGTTGAAGCAATATGTCTTCAATTGATCTCTGTAGATATCAAAAGTCAAAGTGTTGACTTCTATTGTAAATGTACTATCTCTCTCACTTTCTCTGCTGAACTTTAAAGAACATAAAAGAAGAATTGATCAAGGGTTTCCCCACATTGTGGGGTTTGTCCCTAGCTAGCGCCACATCTTGTGTCCTCTT
>APFE030124441.1:77234-96469 GCA_000404065.3 Pinus taeda
AAAACAAACTTTCATACTCATATATTCCAATGGGAAGTGTAAAGGTTTTGTACCATGATCTTCTAGTAAATCTCACCATAAGCCAATATCATAATAAAAATGGAGTTAAGTAATAAACCCACCATCATGAATGAGGAACACACCATGTCATCCTTCTGATCCTTAGCTTTATGAGTGAGATACATAAGTGTTGGAAAAACTAACCGTGATCAACTCGCTGGAAAC
Source organism: Pinus taeda (assembly GCA_000404065.3). Lineage (NCBI taxonomy): Eukaryota > Viridiplantae > Streptophyta > Pinopsida > Pinales > Pinaceae > Pinus > Pinus taeda. Next base: position 77,460 of record APFE030124441.1, read on the forward strand.
TTTATAAAATAGGAGAAAAAAATCCTCTCCTGGAGGTTTCCCACTTGGGGGGTTAACAAGACACTTTCACAAAAATATCATCCCATAGGGCTTTTACAAGGATCTAGACTTGCATTCCTTGGGCTTATGATGATGCGGTCAAAAATGAATTTGTTCATATGTAATCCTACTGAAGAGGGGTAATAGGGCCATTGCATGACTTGCCATAGTGGTTACACTGTTGTATGATAATGGAGCAGTGGCCCATTTATTCTAATAATATAACCTTTAATGTTTCCCTATGTCTTCTCCATGGTCAAGTTGTAGAAGAAGGTGGCCCCTTTAAAACAAACTTTCTTACTCATATATTCTAATGGGGAGTCTAAAGGTTTTGTACAATGATCTTCTAGTAAATCTCACCATAAGCCAATGTCATAAAAAAAATAGAGCTAAGTAATAAACCCACCATCATGAACTAGGAACCCACCATGTCATCCTTGTGATCCTTAGCTCTATGAGTGAGATACATAAGTGTTAGGAAAAACTAACCATGAACACATAACCATGACCCATCCACTACTGAGATATCATAGCATCATATAGCACAAAACAACCATCTATCTAAGCATCAAATGCCACCATAAAGAGAGAACCAAGTATCACCACACAACCACATCAACATCATCTAGCATCATCGTGGTCACCCATCCTCAATCTCGAGACGCATCATCATCAAGCAAATATAAGGCATGCATCTCAAGCTCACCATCATCCTCAAGCAAAAATGCGAGTGTGTATCCATAATCCGTAGGCATATGTACAAGTTACCACTGAAATTCTAATTACCACTCATGTCCATGTGATAAGTAACACTCTTGAAATTGAAAAAGCCAAAATTTTGGTAACTGAATCCTTAATGGTGAAATTCTATGATGTAAAAGTTCTACGGGTATATGTCTATAAAAGATTGTATTACTTTTTGTTATAAAATGTTGTTTATATAACGCTTCAGTGAAGAACTATATGTTCATTTGATGCTTGTATGAAAAGTGGGTTATTTGTAAGTTGAAATGCTATATTAGAGAATAGGCGGGCCCTATAAGAAATCATAAATAAAATTTTAAGAAATAGAGATAGCATGAATCAGGAGACATATATTCAGTACAAGTGGCTATACATTGGTAAGAAAATATTATTTGCTCCTCCTCTTTACAAGCAGAATTATGCATTAGTAAACAAAAACTTGTGACAAAACATGCATTTCTAGTTGGCTCAAAACTCAAAACCAAAATTTACTCTTCATACCTGATCCAATCTAGAAGCATCCACTAGAATATCTTTCTTGTTTTCTGACAAACAAAATATAGACCTTTTGAGTTATTTTGATTCAGTTTCCTTGTGCTTGAACAATTACAAAAATTTTATTAAGAAAGATACTAAGCAGTAAGAATCTATGAAGATTCATACCAGAATCAACTGCGTTGATTTCCCTTGATGTAGCATCAGGTGACATCAAGGGACATATGAAAAATTGGGCAAATCTGTTTCAGAACAAAGTTGTCAAGGACATATAGAAACTTTGTTTCCAAACCATCAAATGTTAATTAAAGTAATGGAAAAAATTTAACACCGAATTTCCCATAATCAAATAGGAAAACAATACACCACCTATCCAATGCTCCTTCAAAATAGTCAGCATTCACATCAAAATGAAAGTTGGTATGTTCAAAGTCTGTGAAGGCATTTGACTCCCCCCCATGCTGCAAATGATTAAATAAAAAATACAAATAAGTACACATCCACCAATAGAAATAATTACATTCCATGATGATAAACAAGACTGAAAAGAAATGATCTGTGCAGCTCCAAACATGTAAAAACTGGAAATTAATACAGCTATGGCAGAACTCAAATATTTTAACGCTAAAAAGGGAATTGCTTCTCAACTTCTTTTTAATCCTTCTCACAAATTGTTTAAGTAAAAAGGGAATTGCTCCTCAATTTCTTTTTAACCCTTCTCACATATATGTGTTTAAGAGTTACTACATTACTATTGACTTGGTGATTCTATTACATGGCGTAGCAGCTTTGTCCAAACGCCCACTGCAGTTACAGTTTCCATAATTGGTATTATTCCCAAAGAAGACTCTTTCGGAGATCAACCACCTCTACACACCCAAGTACGTACCATAAAATGTTCTTACTTTTCCCTAAACCCATGTATGGCTTGACGAAAATACAATGTCCTCTATGGTGCCCCATAATCCTATATTTGCATGTACGCCTTTTGATTCAAGTGTTTTCATCCAAATGGATTTTCAGTCTACTCTTGGTCTCAATCTCCAAATGCACCATATCTTGGAATTAGGTATATCTTGTATTAATACAGTTAAGGTACTAAGTGACTAAAATAATAATAAAATAAGACTTCTTGATGGGTCCATCAGATCTATAAAAGAGGAGGAGACTATTTGAAGATGGCATGTCCCCATTTTTATTTTCCTCTATATTACAACCAAGATGGGAATCTAGGGTATATAATGGCCAGGCCACAAGAGTAGGATTACATCATCAGGGGTCTGGGGGAGTTTTAAGGAGTTTTTACATGATCTGATGGCATTCGTTTGGCATATTCTATCGTCTGCACAACTTTTCTTTCGTTTCATTGCATTCCGACAACTTTTGGAAAACGAGGTTATTATTGAGCTTGATTTAATTAATTTTGCTTGAGATGGAATCCTGGGAGAAATATTTGATGGAATACCTCAGTGTAGTAGCTCGTTGGAACCAGAACAAGAAGATCTACACGATGGGAAGCTTAGAAGTGACTTCCAATGGCAGGAGAGAGTATAGTGGGTGGTTGACCATTTTCCCTGGTTAAAAGTGACTTCAATTAGTCACTTAATTAAATTAAAAGAGGTGAAAATTATTATTTGAAGAAAAAATGGCGAAAAGTGACTTAGTGAAATAAAACAAAATTAAAATTCACTTAGATGGAGTCAAAAAGGAGTTTCTAGAATAATATTAAAATAATCAGATTAAGATGCTTCTAGAGACTTGAAGATCTATATATGGAGTTTTTCAAAGTGTAATATTCCTAATTAGCTATGGCTAATTGGAATATTCGATTTTGCTCAATTTTGCCTTCTATAGTTATTTGTAAATAAAAAGGTGAGAAAAAGGGGGACATAACTCACTTTTAGATCAAAAGTCACTTCCTAGTAGCACAACGTTGTGACTTAAAGGGGAACCAAGGGGGCCAAAGGACCACGCAGAGATGGGGCCCACGCAGACACTTGGAGGGACTACGCAGATGGGAAAAGGAACACGTGGCAAGAGGGGATTACGTTGGAGGAGGTGAGCCTTGGGATTGAGAGAGGCCAATGCTATAAAGGAGAGAGGAGCCTCCTCATTTTGGCATTCAGTTATGAGCATTTGAGCTAGTCACTTTGACTTGGAGCACGCTAGTTGTTTAGCCTATCTGCAGCACTGTTTAGTGCATTGAGTGTCTCCGTTTGGAGATCTCACCCTTAGCCCTGGGGGACTTCGAGTGCCTACTCAGGCAAGGTAGTTTCAGCAATCTTTTTGCAATAGTTCTGATCTTTGGCATTGAGGTGGAGCTGAGCATTGGAGGATTGCGCAGTCTTGAGAGAGAGGGACGCAGTTCTTCTGGGGGCAGTTCCGAATCGGGGGTTTGTGGAGGAGTTGAGCCGGGATATTGAACACGAGATCAGCTCTTGCATATTGGAAGAGTTTGGCAGAGTTTCAAGTTGTATTTTGGAGGATTCTACTCAGTGGCAACGCAGAGCCTTGAGGGGTTGTGTGATTCCCCAAGGGAGCGATTTTCGGAGGTCGGCCATTTTAGAAAAGCTTTCTGGGTTTTTCTAGGTTTTCTGAGTAGAGGCTGATCCCAGAGTTTCAGCATTTTTTGAGGGGAACAGCCTCAAATCCTCATTTGATTTCCAGCAGTAGCAGCGGCACGGCAGTTCTCCAGCAGCACCCACACAGTTCCAAGAGAGGTCATTCCTTTGCTATTCTAAGTGTATTTCTTCACTTGCCTAGTGCAAGTCGAGGTGCCATCTTTCTGATCACCTTCTGTACTCATTCCATTACTCAATATAATAAAATGGCTTAGCATTTCTCTCTATATTTCTCGAGTTTCTGTTTATATTTCATGTCTATATTATTATATGTTGCGCCACTGTTATTTTTACCACTTTGAACTTCTCTATTATTATATCATTTGTACATATTTGGTTGGAGTTGCTAGGGTTTAAGGGATATCTCGAAAATGGGATATTACAGTGGTATCAGAGCATAGATCTGGCTCAGCCTGTGGAGCTAGCAATCTATGACACCGAGGGAGAAGCTCTACATTTGTTACAGAGGTAGGAGATACAGAGACACTGGGTGTAGGTTGGAGAACACCTACGGAGAGGGAGACTGTGTTCCGGTGGTAGACGCAGAACAGGAGGAGCCTGTGGGGAATGCAAAACAGAAGGAGCCCGTGGTGGACGCAAATCAGGAGGAGCTGATGGTAGATGAGGACAAGAAGATATTTGCGGACATGCTCCTCAAATCAGTGCAGGATCTGTCGAGGCAGATCGAGGTGATGGGGCAGAGATTCACGGCAATGGAGGCTAGACAGAGTGAGAACCCACGGGTTTTCCACGTTGGTGAGGGATCGGGTACATCCCACCATTTTCCAAAGCAAGGTGCCGCTCAGCATGATATTACTCTGCAGATAGCCTCACATGCCCCTACACGCTCTACCATGCCCACGTTCCTAGGAGCAGACACAGGGGCCGAAGCCCAACAAGAGGCAAAGCCCAGTCATATGGGCGATTATTTTGCAGAGTACCAGGCCTATGGGCAGGAGTTCAGGGATGCTCTCTCATTCAGAAATTTCGTTCAGCTCCAGCGAGATAATAGACCCTGCGACCATCACAGAGGACACCGGCATTATCACGATGGAGACACCCACCGCACAGCTAGTAGATTCCACTCGCCTATGTTTGATGGTTCATCAAACAGTTCGGCAAGGTCTTCGGTGGAGAAGCTGGACATTTATTTCCAGCTTCACTAGATTTCGGAGGCAGAGGCCATCAAGGTGGCGACATTACATTTGGATGGTGAGGCCCAGGATTGGTGGTTTCATGGGATGGTTACACTCGGGCATTCCATAGTGACAACGTATGCCGAGTTCACCAAAAGATTAGTGGAGAGATTCAACCGGAGGGATTCAGAACAACACTTTGTTGAGCTGAAGAGACTCAAACAGACAGGGAGCCCAGAGACCTACATTGCAGACTCTTTTAGGGTTTCAGTGATGGTGCCAGATCTATCCACGTCACGAAGGATTTACATGTATGTTGAGGGGTTAGTAGAGCCACTTCGGGGTCTAGTCATGTCCACTAGACCAACCACACTTTAGGATGCTATTAGCAGGACCCGAGATTTAGAGGATGTCTTACCTAGGACCCGTACACCTTACCCCCAGTGTCAGGCTTTCTAGCCTAAGGGGAAGGATGTGAGGATTCCACCTCCGAAGAGGAATCCAGGACGAGTACAGATTGACGATGATGCCAGGAGGGAGTTGAAGAAGAAGTGGTTGTGCTTCACCTATCAGGAGACGTGGGCACCAGGACACAGATGTGCTGCTGGCAAAGCACATTTTATTAAGGTCTTCTTCGAGAGCAGTGGGGAAGAGGATAAGGAGGATGATGTGGAGGCAAGAGATAGTCGTGCCATGCCAGGTCCCTTGCCGCCTCCACCACCACCAGCAGGTGGTGCAGCTTTTGCACCCACCGGAGGAGCCCTTGCAGCATTGCGAGGAGTTCCCGAGTATTTGACACTGCGCGTACGAGGGAAGTACGTGGCCAGCAAGTATCAATTTTGGTTGACAGTGGGGCCACCCACAACTTCATCGATGCACAGATGGTTGAGCGGAGAGGTATATCGACAGAGAGCTTCGATGGATTTTCAGTTTTGGTTCGAGGAGATCAGACCATGGCGTGTGCTCATTATGTTCCAGAGTTATCAGTGATGATGGGCACCTACACACTGACTGACCACTTCTTCGTGGTCAATATTGCGAACACCAACATAGTACTGGGTGTTCAGTGGCTCATCACTCTAGGGAAGGTCACTACAGAATGGAAGGCCCTAGAGATGGAGTGGCATGATGAGAAGACAGGGAGGCACGAGAAGATACGGGGACAACAAACATACCCGCCTCAAACTATTTCAGCTCATCGGATGGAGGTAGTCTTCCGAAAGGGAGACATAGAGTGGGCAGTGGAGCTGCATGTATCAGTGACAGGGGCTACAGGGCAGACAGTGCACTCGGAGATACAGTCCATCCTTGACCGGTATGCCATAGTATTTGGCGAGATTCCACCGGGACAGCCACCGAACTGAGGGTTTGAGCACCATTGAGCTTGAGCAGGGCATACAGGCAGTGATTACTACCCCTTATAGGCATCCCAAGGCCTATCAGGACGAAATTGAGTGGGCCATCCAGGAGTTGCTGGCTCTTGGGCACATTCGGCCGAGCACGAGTCCTTTTGCTTCTTCCGTGGTGTTGGTGAAGAAGAAGGACAGCACATTGAGGATGTGCATTGACTACAGGGCCTTGAACAAGAAGTCACTGAAGAACAGGTACTCCATACCTAGGATGGAAGAGTTGAGAAGAGCTCGGTACTTCTCTAAGATTGATTTGAGATCTGGGTATCATCAAATTCGCGTGAGGGAACAAGACATTCCCAAAACCGCCTTTAAGTGTCACTATGGGCACTTTGAGTTTTTTGTGATGCCTTTCGGGCCAACCAACGCCCCAGTTACATTTCATTATTGCATGAATCATATCTTCCACAATCACTTAAGGAAGTTTGTGTTGGTGTTCTTTGATGATATCCTCATTTACAGCAGGACTTGGGAGGAGCATCTCCAGGACATTGAGACAGTATTGCGCATCTTGGAGGAGCAGCAGTTCTATGCCAAACTCTCCAAGTGTGAGTTTGGGTTGACGAAGATGTTATACTTGGGACACATCATAGGGGTGGATAAAGTGAGGGTCCACGAGGAGAAGTTCAGGGCCATCAGAGATTGGCCAGAGTCGAGAAACGTGACAAAACTTTGAGGGTTCATTGGCATTTGCACTTACTACCGGAAGTTCGTCAAGGGTTTCTCACAGCGTGCTGCACCCCTGATAGATTTGACGAGGAAGGGGGCATTCAGTTGGTCGAATACAGCGCAGCGAGCCTTTGACAGGCTCAAGGAGGTTATGAGCAGCTACCCAGTGCTTGCATTGCCAGATTTTACACAGCCATTTGTTTTGGAGTGTGATGCGTCGAGAGAGGGGATTGGCGCAGTGTTGATGCAGGGAGGTCACCCTCTAGCCTTTGAGAGCCGAAAGCTCCTTCCACACGAGAGTTTGTTTTCTATATACAACAAGGAGATGTTGGCCATCATGCATGCATTGGCCAAGTACCCACAATATTTAGTGGGTAACAGGTTCATGGGTGAGGACTGATCACAATAGCCTCGGGTTCATTTTGGAGCAGAAGCAGCTATAGGAGAGGCAGCAGAAGTGGATCAGTAAGATCCAAGCATATGACTTTGACATTGAGTACGTCAAGGGAAAGAACAACGTGGTAGCAGATGCCCTTTCACGTAGACCAGCCACGTTGTCCCTTATGAGCTTGGACGCAGACTGGAGGACTCGAATCTTAGTAGAGTAATCCAAGGACAGATTTGCATGTGAGGTTCTGGATGGGCAGGTGGCAGATGACAGGTACAGGGTGGTCGATGAGGTCATCTACTACAGGGATCGGATCTTCTTGACTGAGGGGTCTCAGCTCAAGAAGAAGATACTCCAGGCATCACATGATTCACCATTGGCCGGTCATTAAGGGTTTACCAAAACCTACAGGGCCATTAGAGAGAGGCTCTCATGGAAGGGCCTCAAGGAGGACGTACTCCAGCATGTCCGAGACTGCGATGTTTGCCAGAGGAACAAGGGGGAGATGAACCATCCCGCGGGATTATTGCAGCCTCTTCCCATTCCGAAGGGGAAATGGGAGTGTATTTCGATGGACTTCATCACAGGGTTGCCCATGGTACAGGACAAGGATTGCATCTTTGTCGTCGTTGATCGACTGAAAAAGTACTCACACTTTTTCGCCACATCCGCACACTACACAGCAACACAGGTGGCCAAGCTGTTCTTTAGAGAGATCTTCGAGCTACATGGTCTTCTTAAGACCATCACCAGTGACAGGGAAAGTCGTTTCATGGGTGGGTTTTGGCAGGAGCTTTTCTGGTTGGTGGGGACGAAGTTGACACCGAGTACCAGTTATCACCCACAGACGGGCAGGCAAACATAGATAGTTACCAAGTGGCTGGAGGGCTACTTGCATAACTATGCCAGTGGGCAGCAGCGAGCATCACTGAAGTGGCTGCATCTGGGGGAGTACTGCTATAACACTACACGTCACATGTCTATTGATATGTCACCATTCTATGCTTTCTATGGATATCATCCTTTATCTTTTGTTGATGTGATGTTTGGTGCTAGCAAGGCTCCGAGAGCCAAGATTTGGATCCAAGACAGTCAGGATATTCTCCGAGCTCTCAAGGATAATATGGCTACAACGTAGAACCAGCAGAAGCTGTATGCTGACAGGGGTCGAGTGGAGAGACAATTTGAGGTAGGAGCATTGTTTTAAAAAACAGTCGTTCCGAAACAGAAACGGCCGAGTTGGTCCGATTTGATGCCCTCAGGACTGACTCGGTGGAGGAAACTGCTCGTTTGGCCGAGTCATGGCTAACTCGGCCAACTCGGCTGTTTCCTCCACTGAGTCAGTCCTGAGGGCATAGATAAACCGGGTAAGTGCATCTCTACTGTAGATGATCTGATGCTTGCAACCATGCATTCTCCTAGAGATCTGTCCTCTCAATTGGACTGCATACGTCTTACCTAACTCAACTTAGATTGAAGTCAAAATTAGAAAGCTGCTAGAATAAAACTGAACTAATACATGTAAACTTCTGAGGATACCAGGCAAACAGTTGAGGACAATTTGTGGAAATAGAACAGCAATCAATCCTACATATATAATACATTATAGTGCTCAGTCAACAAGAGAGGAAGTGCATCGTTGCAGTGCACAGCTCAAATTGCTGTAACTGAAGTATTGACATCTATTCACAAGTGTGTGCTGGACTGCCACATATGTGTCTGGGCTGTAAAAGACTATCTGAGGTACAATTTAACAAGGTGCAATTCCTATGCCAACTGTGTTAGGAGAGTATTAATGTAGAGTGAATCCCATCAATGGATATGCTGTCATAGCATGATAGCTGCAGATATCACATAGATAGGAATCGGACATCACATAGATAGGAATCAGATATCACATGGAAAGAAATCACAGGTTAAAGAGGGCCAATCAAGCAGGACACTGAATTTTTCCAGTAATGTTTAGTACTCGAGAGAGGGAAGATGCTAACGCATTGACCTGAATGAATTGCTGCCAGATTGAGGTAACTATAATAAAATTAGATAGATGTCAAACAGGCCCAGATTTTCTATTTTTATGAAGTACGTTTGGTGGTTGGATGTGTAAATGGGAAACTATGACAAAAAGTAAAATTTAACTTGTCAATTGTTCACAAGAAAAGGAAGAAAGCATGTTAAAATCATTCTCCACTGTTATTTTCTACTATAGTTTACCCATTATAATAATCCTTAGGCATGCCCTACATCATGTAAATAAAGTGAAGGTATAATTGGGAAAATCGTTTGAAAAATAATACTCATTTTAACTTTAAAGTCCTTTTATAAATGGTTTTCTTCAACTAACTTGATTGTATAGAGTAATATATGTTTGTGCTTGTGTGCATGTGTGTGTACAAACACACATTGGGCGGTAGGTGCTGAGGAGATATGTATGCGTGTATACATATTATTATAATTGATGGGTGGTGGGAAGATATGAATGCGTGTGTGTGTATGTGTGTACATGAAACCCAACCTATTGGGGTGAGGATATAAGTGTGTGTGTGGGGCCCCCTGTCTGACTCTGATGATGATGATCCAGAGATTGATCGACATGATCTTGGCTCCTCTGGCAGTAGCTACTAGCCAGTAGTAGTAGTACTGGAGTCTGGTCACCGTCACAGTTTACTTTTGTTGTAGAGGCCATTTCTAGCCTCCTTGGCTATGTGTTTTTTGTTTTGAGTCTTTGATCATGTATGACAGTTGACTATGTATTGCCATTGGATACCATTTTGATATAACGGATTGGTTCATGAGCCTACTTTGATCATATGTTGTCTTCCATCTATATTATAATGCTGTGTGTTTGGAAACATGAATGAAAATCTTTAAAATTATGTTCAAAATCTTTAAAATTATGTTTTCTAATAAATAAAAAATATTTAATGTATTTTTTACAACGACCGAGTCATTGAAATCGAGCCGGCCAAGTCATTACCTTTTCGGAGTCGGAGTCGGAGTCGATCCTCGGCCGAGTCGAAGTCGGAGTCGGAGTTTTAAAACTATGGGTAGGATACTTGGTCTACCTACAATTACAGCCATACCGACAGTCATCACTGAAGCAGAAGGGGGCTGAAAAGCTAAAGCCCCGCTTTTATGGGCCATACAGGATGATACGCAAGATTGGACAAGTTGCTTATGAGTTAGAGCTGCCCCAAAGCAACAAGATTCATAACGTTTTTCATGTATCATGCCTGAAGAAGGCGTTGGGACAGCATGTGACAGTGACAGACAAGCTACCACCCACGGATGATGAGGGGCATTTGGTGTTGCAGCCAAAGGCTATTATTGATACCAGGGAGAGGCAACTGCGGAGCAAGACGGTCCGAGAATACTTGGTGAGGTGGAAGAATTTACCAGATGAGGATGCCACTCGGGAGAGTGAGAAAATTTTGCAGCATCCATCACTTCAGTTGCTTCAGGACAAGCAACATTTTGCCGGGGGAGACTGTAATATTCCTAATTAGCTATGGCTAATTGGAATATTTGATTTTTCTCAATTTTGCCTTCTATAGTTATTTGTAAATAAAAAGGTGAGGAAAAGGGGGACATAACTCACTTTTAGAATAAAAGTCACTTCCTAGTAACACAACATTGTGACTTAAAGGGGAACCAAGGGGGCAAGAGGACCACGCAGAGATGGGGTCCACACAGAGACTTGGAGGGACTACGCAGATGGGAAAAGGAACATGTGGCAAGAGGGGATTACGTTGGAGGAGGTGAGCCTTGGGATTGAGAGAGGCCAATGCTATAAAGGAGAGAGGAAACTCCTCATTTTGGCATTCAGTTATGAGCATTTGAGCCAGTCACTTCGACTTAGAGCACGCTGGTTGTTTAGCCTGTCTGCAGCACTGTTTAGTGCACTAAGTGTCTCCGCTTAGAGATCTCACCCTTAGTCCCGGGGGACTTCGAGTGCCTACTCGGGCAAGGTAGTTTCAGCAGTCTTTTTGCAATAGTTCTGATCTTTGGCATTGAGGTGGAGCTGAGCATTGCAAGACTGTGCAGTCTTGAGAGAGAGGGACGCAGTTCTTTTGGGGGCAGTTCCGGATTGGGGGTTTGTGGAGGAGTTGAGCCGGGAGATTGAGCAGGAGATCAACTCTTTCATATTGGAGGAGTTTGGCAGAGTTTCAGGCCGTATTTTGGAGGATTCTACTCAGTGGCAGCACAGAGCCTTGAGGGATTGCGTGATTCCCCAAGGGAGCGATTTTCGGAGGTCGACCATTTCAGAAAAGCCTTTTCGGTTTTTCTGGGTTTTCTGAGTAGAGGTTGATTCCACAGTTTTAGCATTTTCTGAGGAGGGGAACAGCCCCAAATCTTCATTTGATTTCCAGTAGTAACAGCAGCACCCACGCTGTTTCGTGGTGCCATCTTTCTGATCACCTCATGTACTCATTCCATTACTCAGTATAATAAAATGGCTTAGCATTTCTCTCTATATTTCTAGAGTTTCTGCTTATATTTCATGTCTATATTATTATATGTTGTGCCACTGTTATTTTTACCACTTTGAGCTTCCCGATTGTTATATCATTTGTACGTATTTGGTTGGGGTTGTTGGGGTTTGAGGGATACCTCGGAAACGGGATATTACACAAAGGAGGAGGAGGAGATCATTTGGGACATATTGGTTTTGAGCATTTGTCTTTGGTGTGGATTGGAGAATTGAGTTATCTACCATAGTAGATCTAGGACGGAAACCCTCAGGTGATTTCAGTGAGAGTGGTCAAGTACCCATCTCTTTCCTTGGTGAATTCATTCAGAATTAACAAGTGTTTTCAACAAATCAGTTTATATTTGGAGGCCCATTGCTGCAGTATTATTGATCTTTTGGGGCATCGACTTAGCCATCTCCAGTATTTTGTATTAGCATGCTATTTCATATTCCATATTAATAAAATATGTTTGGGTTCTTCTGCATGATTATTTGTCTATTCTTTAGTTGCATAATGTATTTCTTGTTTTTTCCATGAGATTTGTTGTTTAAATTGTGCAAAATACTTATGGAACTGACAACTTAAATTTCTAAAGCAAATTTCTGCAAAAATTAAATTTGGAACATTAAAGTGGTATCAAAGCTAGTTTTCCTGCCAACCCGAGGGTTTACTTTCCAAATGGTCAGACCAGATTTATTGCAAGAGTAGGAAGGAGGGTCTTCCTAAAGACAAAAGCTGGTCGAAATGACAAATTTTCTGAGCACAAATTTTTCTTTGATTATTAATTGCTCAACAAATTTGTTGGCCCATGAACAAATTGTCTAGTAAATAATAACTAATTGACAAAATTCATTTGGTAAATCATGGGTTATTAATTTTGTGCTGAGAGGTTGAACTAAAAGGTTTATACCAATTGACGTGTCTGTAGTAAATCGTGGCAGTAGGGGCCCTGTTGCACACATTTCGTCAAAGTTCCAGGGAAGCGGTTGTGCCAATTTTTTTCAAAGATCAAGATCATCAGGCAACAACTTTTTGAGTCGTCATAAGCCCACTCTGCAAATTCGTAATGTAAATGATGCTAGTAAGACCATGTACTTATGTAACAACCTAGGTAAGCTTATTATTTTGGATTTCATCCTAGGAGGTTTTTCGTCTCACTGATTATTTGTACTTCTAAGCACGAAAGATCGACAAAGTTTTCTCCTCCAGCCTCGCACCAAAGCTAGGGTGGAATTTATTGTCAAAGTCTTAGGTGAGACCTATTCTAGTCGAGTCTTCTATAAAAGTGATTTGGGAAAAATTTAAGTTAATTGGCTAAATTATTTTATTACAAGTCACTTGGCCTACTAGATCATATTGTGTTGCAGAATTGTGTAAGTTATTTGAGGGTCTATAATGAATGGGTACCCCGCCTTTGAGGGTTGAATTATTGTGAATCTTATGTAAAAAAATTAGTACATGGTCCTTCATACTTAGACACCGTGGCTAAAATATTTGAAGGTGGAAAATTAATTAATCCCCTCAAGTGTCAATTAATTAATTTTTCTGGCAAAAAAAAATTAAATCATATACCAAAAAATTAATTAATTAGAGTAAAAAATTAAAATGTTAAAGAAATTAAATTTTTCAAGTGGAAAAATTCATGGGTCTTAAAGAAGTCAAATTTTGGAGGTCCCCCACTAAGGGAATATTGGAAATTTAAAACAAAATTGGACCATTGGACCTTGATGGTCAAGTCAAATTCAAATTTTTGAGGAAATTAGCTCAAAATAATTATTTTTGAGCTAATAAAAAATTATTTTAATGAAAATTTTGAAAATTCCTGAAAAATAATTATTTCGACGGCAAAGATTGAAAGATCATCAAATATTTATCGACAGTCGAGATTATTTTGACAGGATCAAGCCAGCAAGCCGTTATTTTCCACTTGGAGTAATTTCTCTATAAATAGAAGACTTCTTGCTTCTATTTTCATCTAGATCTTGAGCTTTGCTCTACTGTAACTTTGTAAAAAGCTGGTGTAAGGACACTGTCCCGCTGGGAACGTTTTGATCATCATAATAAAAAATTTGGGGTGCAGTTCATGGTGTCTTTGTCTCATTGATTTGTGGTATATGCTGGGTACGTGCATTCCTATATTGTGCTTCAAATATTAATTGAATCGTTATTTCATTTGTAGATAATAGGAACATTTTATTGGTAAGTTTTGTGCTTATCTTAGGTGATCTGATTCATTGTATGTTCTAACGGTTTCTTCTTGAGAAAATATATAAAGTTTGCAGGTTCCCAGTCCTTGGGCTCCAAGTTCACAAACTGTAGGCACACGTCGACTATGTTTGGATTCTAAATATTTTATGTGATTTTCTAACTTCACTAAGGTTGTGGTTTTTATATTTATCTTAAAATACATCTAGCGATTGTCAAGATCTACAAAAAAATATATTTTTCAAAATTTTTCTCAAGCATTGTATATTTGTATATAATTTGTAAATTATTTTTGTAAGATAATTTTTTGTAAATAATTTTTTCTAACCCTTGTTTTGCAATAATTAGGGTTTGGGGTTTTTATTTTATTTTTGTATGTTAACACCTAATCCTCATGATTGGGTGAAAATATGTAAATAGATAAATAAGTAATATGAACAGTCATCGGGAGATGAACTGAATAGTCTCTCCCTCATGTATATAATGATGACCTACCTGATGGAATAAGACACGAATCATTTTTGCCTTGTGGAGTGACTGCCTAGCCTGACATGGTATCAGAGCCAACTCCTTTTTTAGCTTTTATGCCCTTTGTAACTCCCTATTCTGCTCCTCTTCTCTCCATTCAAAAGAGATGTTAATACGCTGCATACAAAGCGTTGTCCATAATTGTCTGGTGTCCTTTCTGCGCCCTCTAGGCTCTCTGCCATTCCCTCCTAACAGTTCGCAAGATTTTTTTGCATGATTGTAACGTCCCTCAGTTTTCCAGAAGTGGAGCAGGAGTCGCCCATTAAACTCTGAAATGTTTCTTTTGTGATTTCATATTCTTACTTTTGAGATTTTTTTCATATCCGCTGGTGCTTTCATAGCTGCTCCGTTACCTCCATTTTTGAAGCTAGATTCAGCTCGCCTCTGTCTTGCCAAGAACTTTTCTTTGCCCTGCGATGCTTTCTATGATTGCCCCGCCTTTGATAGCCTAAGAAAGGAATCTGTCTTGTTTGGATCGCTTATTAAGTGGGAGTGAGCCTTTAGATTTGAGCATAGAAGTGAACTATGGAACAATTGCAAGTCCCTGCAGTAGGAGGTTGTATGTTTTCACTGACCACAGTTTCTATCTAGTGGCGTTCTGTCCACAAAAAGTTGAGCATTAATTCCAAACCTGTTTATTGATCGTGGTATGCTTTAATTCTTTGCACGATCGAGGAGCGAAGGTCGTTTTATTTCAACGAATTAATGGTGTGCGTACCATTGTATTATGAATGCCAGTTGACTGAGAACTGAGACTTGGATGCTTAGGGTGGTAGTGATTCTCAAGTGGTGTTGTTGTGGAAACGTGGACTAGAATAGAAGCTTAGGTGGTGGTCTGTTATGTATTTGCATGGATTGTATGAATGCTTGTCTGATCTTAAACCTGTCACTTGAACCAAGAGGAAACCATGCGTTCATATATCTCCTGGTGCCGCACCTTTGACAGCGCAGTGTTTCACTGTTAGCGCCGAGGTTCCGAGCTCCTGCGTGGAGGCACCATGGTGCACTCGCCAGCAGTGTCAACTGCGCCTTACAATCCATGCTCACCGCCCCTTGGTGATTGTGAGAAGACTTGTCCGTTGTTACTGCGTTTTTTTTCACCAACACAGATCATCATCAAAAGATGAAGTATGAACCCGCGACCTGCCCGGTACAAGCCTTATGTTAAAAAGTGAAGTGAAGATCTTACGGATCTGGTAAAAGAGGTCGTACCGGCAGCAAGGAGAAGAGATGCAAACGTGCCTTTGTTGGAGCGCTATCCAATTGAATGCCCTATAAAGTTTTGTGTATTTATGCTATCCAATTCAGAGCGATGTTCAGTTGAATGCACTGTACAATTTTGTATATTTACAGAGTTTTGTGTATTGACATTATATTTTTCTTTCCCATTAAGAGTAAAATTTTGCAGCAAAATTTTTGCAGCAGAAGTTTTTTTGTTACAGTATGCATTCAATCATATCCATGGTGGGAATAGTTTTCACTGGCAAGGAGAACTATCCCGAATGGACCTGGATGATAAAACACACCCTCATTTTCAATGAGTTGTGGAAAGGAGTGTGTGTCGGAGACGGAAACAATGAACCTGTACAGCCTACCTCAGACAAAGAGCTCGTCATTTGGGAAAACAAGAACAACAAAGCTTATGCATTAATCGCAGCATCTGTAAATGAAGAGGTGAGTCGCCATATTTCGTCATATTCAACTGCCTTTGAAGCCTTACAAAAGCTGAAAGAACTCTATGACTCACATTCTGCACTTGAAGTTGTTCAACTCATGATTAAACTCCACTCTTGAACTGCAAACTAATGATCCTCTTACTCTTGCATCTGAAGTAAAGTCTATAATGCATGATATCAAATCCACTAAGGTTGAATTGGATATTCCTCTTATTGCTTTTCTCAAGGCACTTTATCCCACTTACTCCAATTATCTTGAGTCATTGCAAGCAAATGGAAATCTCAAAGATATAACCTTTGACTCTCTTGTGAAAAAATTTGCTGAAAGAGAGAAAGCTTTCGGAAAGAAGACAGCCCTTGAATCTTCTGAAGACACTGTGTGCCTTGCTCATAAAGAAAGCATCTTGCTCAAGATTCTACAAGAGGAAGAGGTGGACGAAGAGGAAGAGGAAGATATTTCAGAGGCAGGGGGGCCAGACATTCTCAAGGAGAAAAGGCAGATTTACACTGTATTCGCTGCAACAGAAATGGATCACATGATGCCTCTACATGCAAGCTACCATGGGACAAAATTGAGCAGAAAAGAAACCAACAAAAAGGTAACACTGATGATACAGACAAAGGTAAAGCACCTGAATCCGCTCACTATGTTGAGGCACAATGTAACATTGGAGTAAATGAAGATTTGTTTAATGCTTCACTTGCTTCCTGGAAAAATGATTGGTTGCTTCATTAAAGAGCAACCTGCCACATGACTCATAGAAAAGATTTTTTGAAGATTTCAGTCACAATGTTGATGGAGCAGTATACTTTGCAGATCAATAAAAAATGAAGCCATCGGGGCTTTGCACAATCAGGCTTAAACTACCTGGTCTTCCAGACTTTCTTCTGCATCATGTTCTATATCTCCCATAGCTCAAGAGAAACTTGTTGTCCTTGATCCACATCCACCAGCAAGGTCACTCCATTCATATGTTTGATATCAAATCCACTAAGGTTGAGCTGGATATCCCTCTTATTGCTTTTCTCAAGGCACTTTATCCTACTTACTCCAATTATCTTGAGTCTTTGCAAGCAAATGGAAATCCTTAGTGGATTTGATATCATGCATTATAGACTTTATTTCAGATGCAAGAGCAAGAGGATCATTGTTTTGCAGTTCAAGAGAAACTTGTTGTCCTTGGTCCACATCCGCCAGCAAGGTCACTCCATTCATATGTTTGATGGCAAGCTTAAGGTAAGAAAAGCATATGAAAACTCACTTGTCATGAGGGGAATAGAAGAAGAAAGGATTTTCAAACTGTAAGGAACATCTGCTCATGCACAACATTTCTCATATATTTCTCATCATGAAGAAGGCACACTTCCATCAAGTTTATTATGGCATGCTAGATTTGGACATTTAAACTATGACAGTCTCTGCTTATTGAAGAAAAATGGTGTTACTGGTTTGCCTACAATTCCTAGAAAACTTAAGCAATGTGATGCTTGCATTCTAGGAAAGCATAGCAAACAATCTTTTCATGATTCACATTCAAGAGCACATAGGAAGCTTGAACTTATTCATGCAGATTTATGTGGTCCAATGCCTGTTCCTTCTGCAAATGGAAATAAATATATCATGACATTTATTGATGACTACACCAGAATGTGTTGGGTTTATTTATTGAAGAACAAATCTGATGCTTTCCTAACATTCAAGAATTTTAATAAATGGATTGAAAATGATGCACAATCTCATATTGGGTCTATTCGCACTGATAATGGAAAAGAATATACATCAAATGAATTTGAACACTATCTTCGCCAACATGGTATTAAACATCAAACAACTGTGCCTTATAATCCCCAACAGAATGGTGTAGCTGAAAAAATGAATAGAACAATCTTGAATATGGTACGATCCATGCTCTTTTTCAAAAATGTAAAGATAATGTTTTGGGCTGATGTTGTTCTATGTGCTGCATATATAAAGAATAGATGTCCATCTAGTGCTATAAGAAACAAGACTCCTTATGAATTGTGGTATGGACATGTTCCTTCGGTAAAACATCTCAGGGTTTTTGGTTCCACCTGTTATGCTTTGATACCAAAGGTACATAGAAACAAACTTGGTGCTAGAAGTCCTAAAGTGTATTTTCTTGGGGTATTCAAATACCTCCAAAGCATACCGCCTCTATGATGAAGAAAATAAAAAGTTTGTTATATCTAGAGATGTAATTTTTCTTGAATCATCCAAATCTGACAATGTTGTTGAGCGGCAACTTGATCGCTTGGATAGATCCGCAAAAATGAAATCATTTCAAGAATTTAAAAATCAGATTCCACATATTGAAGGGGGGATTCCTATACTAGATCAACATGTGGAATCTTCTTCTGAAGAATATTCTCCCTCGTCTGAAACTCCAACAACGGATGATGCTTTAAGTGATATAATTGATAGAATTGGGAGACTCAATCTTGATTCACTCCCAACTCAATCAACAGAGCAGCCTGGACCATCTCAGAAAGGTCCCCCAAAGTGGCTGACAAAGACACTTGAAACTGTTCATCCTGATGAAATTGGAAAAACAGGAACCAGAAATTCAAACTGACAAAATGGAGGTGATGTAGATGACTCTAATTCAC
>APFE030124448.1:14346-39513 GCA_000404065.3 Pinus taeda
AAGTATACTGCTCCATCAACATTGTCAGTGAAATCTTCAAAAAAATCTTTTCTATGAGTCATGTGGTAGGTTGCTCCTAAATCAAGCAACCAATCATTTTTCCATGAAGCAAGTAAGCATTGAACAAATCTTCATTTACTCCAATGTTACATTGTGCCACAACAAAGTGAGCGGATTTAGGTGCTTTACCTTTGTCTATATCATCATTTTTACCTTTCTGTTGGTTTCTTTTCTGCTCAATTTTGTCCCATGGTAGCTTGCATGTAGAGGCATCATGTGATCCATTTCTTTTGCAGCGTATGCAGTGGAAATCTGCCTTTTCTCCTTGAGAGTCTCTGCCCCCTGATGAGCCCCAAATTGGGTAACTTATTGGGCTCATTTTGCCTAATTATCCTTGTTCAATCCTCCATTTTCATAGATTTTTCATCATTTTTTAGTATGTTTATGTCATTTGTACGAATAAGGGTGGTCACTATTCCTACGTGGCTAACACGTGATTATTTCAGGTTTTTGGATACATGTTGGAGCAAAACCGAGCAATCATGGGCTAGGTGACAGCCAAGCTTGAGGTGAGGATTCGTAGGGGGGTTGTCTTTGAAATTAAATAGCCCTTCCTCGGGATCTCCACCCTCAACTCCGAGCTCACAGGCCACCAAAGACAGATCTTGAAGGCAACCAAGCAGATTTTGGAAAAGGGACTGTCTACTAACAGTTGGGACAGCCGAGTCTCTTAGATTTAGGAGGCCTTCTAGGGCCCTCGTGGTGTATAAATGAGAAGGCCTCAGCCTTCGTAAGGGACTTTTGGAAACCATTGCATTTTTTTCACTACAGTGTTGTCACCTTCAGCTCGTTTTCTTGTAGCCATTTTGGTATGACTTTTGATTGATGACTATTTTTTGATAATGATAAGCAGTCCTATTTTATATCAGCTCTGAGTTATCTATAGGAGTCGTAGCTCTCAGGGTTGGGCCCAACCTGAGAGCCAGGGGCCTCCTTTATGTACTGTTATCTTTCCTTTATGCATCGTTGTTTTTTTCTTTTATGCATTTGCAAACGTATTTCTGTTAGGCATATTAAGTTGTGTTGATTAACTAGGTCATTGTTTATGGTTAGAAATGCTTCAGATGTTTAGAATAGGTTGGTAGGATAATAACAGGGAAAAATATCAAGAAAAAGGGCCAACAAACACCTTTGGTTTCACCTCTCCCTCATTGGATCAGGGGCTGGAATTGAAGTAACCTTGTTGTCCCAAACAAAAACACCATTTTTGCTTTTCCATGCAATCATTAGTGTACTGTTTTCATTTGCAGAAGTTGGTTACATGTTCAGATCTTTGAAATGTTTCATTTCATTGTTGATATATATGGTTCCCTTTCAAATAAAGCTGCTGTTCATTCAGTTTATTGTTAGCTAGATTAGATTAACTAGGACTTTGATTACTTACAAGACTTTATTAATTCAGTTGAAAGTACACGGTGCAGAGCATCTCTACCACTTTTTCATCCACCCAAGCTTCATCAGAGCCATCTGTTCCATCTCCTAACTGGGTTCCTCGTCTCACATTTCTCCTCTTGCCCACGTAACCCTATCTTTTTGTGCAACCATTGTTTCAGCCTTCTTTGAGCCAATTCAGCCATCTGCACCTTGTCACCACTCCATCCACCAGCCCCTGGGCCACTTCAGACCCATATCCTACCTCCATATCCATTCCTTCATCTTTCCTCACTCATCCATCCTCCAAAATCCCATTTCTAAACATTCTATAGAAATTTCTGAACATCCTATAGAAATTCCTGAACATCCTGTAGAACCCCTGCAGACTTCCTGTAGAAGCTCACAAATGAAGTTTCTTCACAGCCAACCTTTGTGAAACTCTCTGGAAAGGTGTTAGGGACTCCTTAGACCCTCTCTGAACCTTCCCGACCTCTTCCAAGCATTTCTCCTCATTGATCCACCCCTGCACAGTCAAGAACAATGAAAGAATATGCATGATGAAACTGACGATTTAATCAAAAATACAAAAAGATGTTTTCTTCAGATAGAGGTAGTCTAGACACATGTATTTTACCTTCATAGAAGTAATGGCATCTCTTTCAGTAGCTTGCATTCTCTTCTTTGCGTCAGTAGGACTGGCTGGTAGAATTAGGGTTTACTAGGGTTTGCGCTTTCCTTCAGTTTCTCAATCTCTTTTCGCAAATAGATTAGCTTCCTTCGAAACTAGCTTCCATCCATCAGTTAACAAGTTTCTTCTCAAAGCTCATAGAAGTTGGCTTGAGCCCCTAGCGGACTTGTGCCAGCTGACCACGTGACAGCTGTGGCAAGAGCTATTACTTGTGCATACAACACCATCGCTTCCAAGTTTGTTACGAACTACCTGGTTGATAAAAGTAAAGAAGGGAGTCCCAGGAGTTGCAGCATTATTGCTGTAATACTGGAGCTCACCACTCTTTTTGGCGTCATTGCCGAGGAACTGTTAGAGTATTGGTGATTGTTGTTTTTCTTCCATTTTCTCCTACAACCTTCTGCTAAGTAGTTTATTTCATTTCCATTCTGCAATTTCATTTTCGCAAAAGTAGAGTAGACATTTCCTGCTTTCATAGATTAGCATTTCAATTCTACAATTTCAATTCTGCAAGTGTAGCTTAGCATTTCAATTCCGCAATTTCAATTCTGCAAGCGTAGCTTAGCATTTCAATTCCGCAATTTCAATTCTACAAGCGTAGCTTAGCATTTCAATTCCGAAATTTCAATTCTACAAAGTAGATTAGTCCTTTCCTGTTTTCATTTCCATTCCACACTTTCATTTAAGCAAGATAGTTAGTTGCAGTTCAATCTATTTCAGTTTTGCAGGTACCAGCAGAGAAAAAAAAAAAAAAAAGCAACCAAAAGTCTTTCATTTCATGCCTCATAGGAACAGAGATAAAACTGGCAAATTCTTACCCAACACCCCCACCATATCACTGACTCAACCTTCTCTCTTCTCTGGTAACAGTGAGCCAGAAGAACCTATAGGTGAACCTCCTGAGATATGCGAAGATCCTATTGCAGAAGAAGAGTTCGAGAACGCTCCATCCGAAGCCATGGTTGAAAACCGAAACGGTACAAGAGAAGATGAGAGAATAGAAGGTGCCTTTCCCATCCGAGAGACCAATGGAGACATGAAAATGAAAAACATAAGTCCCTCAGCTTTACCTCACTTCCATGGATTGACTACTGAAGACCCTGATACCTTCCTGTTTGAGTTTGTTGTCCTTTGTCGAACTTATGACTATGCTGAGGATGAGAAAAAGTTGAAACTCTTTCCCTCTACCCTCAAGGACGCAGTGTTACGCTGGTTCATGGGGTTACCTGGAAACATTATCACCACTTGGGCTCAAATGCAACAATATTTCAATACCAAATACCGGGACTACTGTAGGTCCAAGGAAACCAAGGGAGAAATCTTTCGGATGACCATGGGAAGTGATGAGTCTTTAAAGATTACGAGGAAAGGTTCCAACTTAGTTATAAACAGGCCAGGTGCACACTTGACCTGGAATCTCTGAAGCTGGTTCTGCTCCGAGGAGTCCCTGAAGACCTTCTAGACACCCTTCACATGCTGGCTGGAGGGGACATCTACCAACTACCTTATGAGGACATAAAGACAGTGTTTAGAAACCATTCTAGGGTGGTCTGGAAGAGAGGTAGGGGAAATCCACTTTCAGCTAGTACCACCTTCTCCAAGCATGAGTTTTCTAACCAGATGGAAGACCTGAAAAGTGAGATGAGACAGACTATTGCCATGCAACTTGATACCTTCCGAATTTAGCAAAAGAAAGAGGAAGCTGAGAGGGCTTTGGCCATTTTTTCCCTAGATGCACGAGGAAGCATCCTAAGAATGAGTGCCCATTGCACTCAGTAGAGGTATGTTTCGTTTGTGAGGAATACCACCCCACCAACCAATGCCCTATCTTGCCTAGATTTAAAGCCATGTACCTAGGGACTGAGGCAGCTACTGAACCTCTCTACTTTCTCAACCAAAGGAGGCCACATGGGCCCAGACCTTACCAATAGGGGATGCAAGGGACATCTCAAGCTTATTATAACCCCAACCAATCTGCTCCTATACCTTCTTGGGGCCCCCCTGCTCATCCTTCCTGGTCCGCACCTCCTCCGTGGTCTTATCCATCTCCATACCATACTCAACCTACGCCTCATTCATTTCACTCACATGCCCAGCCACTGCCTTAGTGGAACGCACCTCAACCAGGGTGGAGGCCTCAATACAACCCTCCTCCCACCATTTTGCCTCCACCATCGGCTCAACCACAACCATTACCTCCTGCTCCTCCAAGACAACCCCAGATGCCTACTCAACCGAACCCGAACCCCAACAACAGACAGGCCCAACAGGTATATACTGGGGAGACAACATGCCTTACCTATGCTGTGGAGATCTAGGAGATCAACCTGCGATCTGGGAAGGTCCTTCCAGAGCGCCAACCTCCTCCCCTAGAGGAGGAGGAAGAGAAACAGGAAAGTGAACCCCAAGCCATTCCACCCTTTCCTGAGCGACTCGCAGTAGCCACACAACCCAACCCAAAAGAAACTAAGCTTCTGGGAGAACTCAAGCAGTTGTGTGTGAAAATACCACTTCTCTAGGCCATAAAAGATGTACCAATATACAACAAATTGATTAAGAAGAAGTGTTTTAGGCACCCAGGCAGGAGAAAGAGAGATGCCTCAACTATCAATGTCATAGGAAAACTGTCCGATCTTATGTTGGGGCAAGTAATCTATCCAAAGTATTTGGACCCTGGGAGTCTTGTAGTTGATGTTCACATCAATGGCACCATCATACCCCACACCTTGATTGATCTAGGGGCCGCCATTAATGTGATGACCAGGGACACCATGCTTAAGCTCAACCTTCAGAGTTCCTTAAGGAAGACCTCGACAGTGCTGCAATTGGTAGACCGCTCCACCGTGACTCCCGAAGGGATCGTGGAAGATGTCTTGGTCTCTGTCGACTCCTGGGAGTATCCTGCGGACGTTTTGGTCCTTCAGCCAAAGGCAAAACTCACTGGATATCCCCTCATTTTGGGAAGGCCCTGGCTAGCTACTACAGATGCTTACATTAGCTATCGAGCAGGAAGCATGACCATAAAAAATGGGCCTATGTCCAAACAACTGGTCCTATACCCTCCTGCCCAACCTCTGCTAGAACATGACTTACCCCTCTGGTTGGAAGAAGGAGATGAGGATGAGGTCCACTCTACACCATTATGCATAGTGGAGGCCACCAGGGGAGGTCCTCAAACCGAGGATGATTTGATTGAGAACTTAATCCAAAATCCTCCTCCCGGTGCACTATCCTTAGAAGAGTTGGTGGAAGATACCCAAGCCAGTGCTTTAGTGGACCTATGTGTGACTGATCTGACCTTTCCCAGAGTTAAGAATGTGGAGTTTGGCCCGAAAAGAACTTTAAGGATTAGCTCCTCCCTCTCTCCCTCTCAGGAAAAGGAGCTATGTAGCCTCTTGAACCGCCATTTGGAGGCTTTTACCTGGAGTTACAAGGAAATGAAAGGAATCCATCCTTTGGTCTATACCCATCATATTTACATTAAAGAGGACTGTAAACCAGTTAGGCAACCTCAGAGGAGAATGAATCCAGCCCTTAAGGACATTGTTAAAGAAGAATTGCAAAATTTGTTGGATGCAAGATTCATCTACCCCATCTCGGACAGCGAATGGGTTTCCCCTCTGGTGTTGGTACCTAAGAAAAATGGGAAGTGGAGAATCTGTGTAGACTACAAAGAACTAAACAAAGCCACCAAGAAAGACCACTTCTCGTTGCCTTTCATAGATCAAGTGTTGGATGGACTGGCAGGAAAGAAGTTTTTCTCTTTCCTCGATGGGTTCAGCGGGTATAATCAGATCCAAATCAGCCCGGAGGACCAAGATAAGACCACCTTCACTTGTCCATGGGGTACCTTTTCCTACCGAGTCCTTCCCTTTGGGCTATGCAATGCCCCTGCCACTTTCCAGAGAGCTGTACTGAGCATCGTTGTCGAGTTGGTTCATGATTCGATGGAAATCTATATGGATGACCTTACTCCTTACAGGTCTAGCTTCCAAGAAGCCTTGTCCAACCTGGGAAAAGTTTTAAGCAAGTGTATTGAGATGAACCTGTCCCTCAGCCTTGAAAAATGTGAATTCCTGATGACTGAAGGGACCATGTTAGGTCATACCACTTTTCACCAAGGATTACAGGTGGATCCTAACAAAATTGTGATCATCAAAAAGGTTCCACCTCCTTAGAAGGCAAGAGATGTTCGGAGTTTCCTAGGCTTAGTGGGGTATTATAGAAGATTCATTAAAGATTTCAGTAAGCTAGCCTCACCATTGTTTGGCCTCTTAGGAAAATATGTTGAGTTTAAATGGACTGATGATTGTCAAAGGGCTCTGAATGAGTTGAAGGATAAGTTAGTGTCCGCCCTAATTTCGAGAGGCCCAAAATGGACCCTACCTTTCCATATCCACACTGATGCCTCGAACAAAGCCATAGGGGCAGCCTTAGGACAAGTTGAGGAGAAAATTCCATATGCCATATACTTTGTCAGCAAAAACCTGTCCAAGGAAGAAATGAACTATACTGTAACCGAGAAGGAGTTCCTGGCCGTGGTCCATTCCCTGAACAAGTTCCCACACTACATCACTGGCTATCAAAACTTTGTACACACTGATCATGCTGCAATTAGATATTTAATGAATAAGCCTAATGTAAATTCTCGTATTATTAGATGGTTACTTTTGTTGCAGCAGTTTGATTTGACTATCATTGACAAACCAGGTAAAGAAAATGTTGTTGCTGACTTTTTGTCTAGATTAGATTTGGCTGCAGGTGAAGAAGGAACAGTGGATGACCAGATGCCAGATGAACATCTATTTGCTATCTCAGTAATCTCCGTGGTTTGCTGATATAGCAAACTACTTGGTCTCAGCACAGTTCCCTCCGCATCTATCCTCAAAGGAGAAGAGCAAAATTGTGAGGAAGAGTGCCCCATTCACTTGGATCGGGGGCAGCCTGTTCAAACTTGGCCTCGATCAGATCTTAAGGTGTTGTGTTAGGGAGGAGGAAGTCTTTGAAATCCTCCTAACCTATCACGATGGGCCCTGTGGAGGACATTTTGCAGCAAAGAGGACTTCCTGCAAAATTCTACAGGCAGGCTACTATTGGCCCACTCTTCATCAAGATGTCAGAAGATACATCAGCCAATGTGACCGATGCCAGAGGATGGGGAAACCGACTCCAAGGGATGAAATGCCTCTCCAACCTCAAGTTACCCTTGAGCCATTTGAGAAGTGGGGCATGGATTTTGTGGGTCCTATCAACCCTCTTTCGAGGCAAAGGTCTTACATCATTGTGTGCACAGACTACCTGAAAAAGTGGGTAGAAACCAAGGTAATCAAAGCAACGACAGAAGAAAAGGTGGCTGAGTTTTTAAGAGAAAACATCTTCTACAAATTTGGCTACCCAAGAGAGTTAGTCACCGATCAAGGAAGCCAGTTCACCTCCAACTTAATTGAAGACTTGCTCGCTCATCACAAGATCAAGCATAGGACTTCCACCCCATATCATCCTCAAGCAAATGGGCAGGTGGAAGTCACTAATGGAGCATTGGAAGGGATTTCGACTAAGGTGGTGAGCATCAATAGAAAGGATTGGGCAGATCGCTTGGTTGAGGCCACTTGGGCCTACAACACCACTTGGAAGACCACAACCAGTTTCACACCTTATGAGCTAGTCTATGGGAAGAGAACTTTGCTGTCAATCGAGTTCGAGTACAATACATTGAGGATGGTAGCTCAGCTGGACCTAGATCTCAGCCATGCTCAATGTGAAAGGTTATTGCATCTGAATGGGTTAGATGAACACCGAATGCAGGCCCTCGTCCACTCAGAAGTGGTTCAACTTCAGAGGAAGATATGGCATGACCGGCACCTTAATGAAAAACAATTCCAGCCCGGAGATTGGGCGCTGTTGTATGATTCCAGACATAAGGATTTCAAAGGGAAACTGGGGACAAGATGGCTAGGACCATATGCAGTGGAGAAGTGCAATGACAATGGTTCCATCCTTATCCGGACCATTGATGAAGAAGCCATCCCCATGATCGTCAATGGGCATCAACTGAAGATCTACAGGAAACCTCTTTCGAGGCAGGAGTTCATCGAAACTGTGGAAAAATCAGTGCTGGTAATAGAGAAGGGTTATGCCTCTGTTCTGGCCACACCTTGAGCATCATCATATATAAAAAAAAAAAAAAGATCCTTGAGTGAAAACCTCTTTGAGGCGGCCAAGGCAGATGGTAGGGGTGAAAACCTCATTGAGGCGCCCCTGCTGTCTCTTAGAAAATAAAGAATTTGAATAAAAAAACCCTTGGGTGAAAACCTCTATGAGGTGCCCAAGGCAGATAATAGGGGTGAAAACCTCCTGGAGGCGCCCCTGTTGTCTCTCTTAAAAAAAAAAAGAGAAAAGGAAAAAAGAGAAAAAAGAGAAAAATAAAAAAAGAAAGAAACAGAGAAAAAAACAAGTTTAATCCCTGAAAAATTGTTGTAGGTTGCAGGAATACAGTGCAGAAAGGAGGCCTCCTGACATAAGGACAGGGGTCCCTACCAAGCTACCAGGCATCCTCACATACACTCCCTCCATGGACACTCATTTTTTTCAGGATTCGGACACAATCTGGTCATGGTTCAACCTTCTACAGGAAGTTTCAGGACTTTCTATTATAGGAAGTTCTGCATTTCTACAGGAAACATCCTGTAGAGCCTTTGGGCAGGCTAGAATCAATTATGGAGAGGGATTTGAAGCTTGAAGTCTATTGATGAGTTATGCAACCACTCCTTGCTTCCATCCTCCACTTGTTTCATCTCCTTCCACCACCATTACCACAATCTAGTTGAATATTCCTGCACAGTCACACAAGAATCCTGTTTCCTTATATTAAAATGTGTTTTTTTCAAGTGACAAATCAAGCGTGCAGAGGCTCGCACACTTTACCTGTCAAGGCTCCATCGGGACTGTTCATCCGTGAACACAACTTTTCTTGTTTCAGCATGCACCCCAGGAGGAGAAACAACTACAAGATGTCCTACAGGAATCCTGTAGCAGCTGATTTGGCTGGAGCACATCCTATGGAGACACCAGCAGCTCGAATCAAACGAAGCCAGTGCATACAGCATTTACCACTAGAGGGGAGGGTCCTGAAGTCTTGTATCCAGCATCAGCCAATGAAAGAGGAGCTCCAGCACCCGTGCACAAAGCAACAGAAAGCAAATCCAGCATCCCATGTCCTGAAGCTTGCAAAACACGTCCACGGCCACACAGGTAAGTGTCTAACCTTATTCATCGAATTGCATGAACTATACTCTAAAATTTGCATGACTGTGAAATGGGCGGATTGAACAAGTTTGGTGGCCAGTCAACTGCCACCCACTGTTAGTCGGATGGCCTCGTGGGATCCGAACGAGCTTGGTTATGCCAAAAAGATGGGCAGTTTACACGTGGGAAGTGTCCAGTCAGGGAGAATCGACAGTGTGACAGAAATGGTGGCGGTGAATGCAGAAGGAAGGATTTGGCGGTCAGAGACACGCCGAGGAATGATGGCTGTGATGTTGGCTAACAGATCGGCCTGGACAGCTCACCCCCGTACCATGAATTCCACAGCAATTCAAATTTCCCGGTTAAATAACTCACGGTAAACCGCTGTCATTCACACTTGCAACCATTTTTGCAGCCGAGTACATGTCCTCCTCCTCTGCCAGTTGTTAGCCTGAGCTTCTCAACCTGTTCCAACGTCCTTCCGCAGCTCAGACTTGTCCAGAACCATTGTGACATCCTCCAGAAGCCGGACAAGATTTCTATAGGAAGGTGCGCTACAGGAAACCCGACATTACGAGGAAGCCTGGACTGTCTACGTCGAGGGTGGAAATTATTAGAGAGGTAGGCCCGAACACACCATTCCCATTCAAAATAGTTCAAAAGGTGGTGAATTCGACGTGCTGGGGTAGAGAAAAAATTTAAAAGCAAGTCTGTCTGTGAATCCAAATAGCAGTTTATTTGTGGTTGCATGAAATTATCTTTGTTGGTTTGCGTCCAAGATTTTCTCCACGGGTCCTGAGGTAAATTCCTCCTGTAGAGAAGTTGAGACACTGTCAAGGCTAACCGGTGAAAAAACTATGAATTTTACATGATTATGTGTATGCTGGAAACATAACTCTGCACTATGTTTAGAGAAAACCCGAGTTGTCCTTCTGTACACGGGAAGTCAAGTTTCAAAACCGAGGAATTGATACGAAGTGGCCTGCAGATACCGTTTTCAACATTTTGAGAAGGAAACACACACAGAATTCCCTTCCTTCTCAAAGCACAAGCAAAAACAGAGTATTTTTCACCATGCGAAGAGGGTTTATCAGAAAGGAACGCTCGCAATCCAAGAAACTACGAGAAACTCCTGAGGTGGTAGACTTATTTTCCCGTGCAAACTGGATGACATTCTGTGACAGAATTCAAGGTCACGATGATGAAATAACAGAGGAATTCCTAAGGTCCCTAAAGCCTAAATCAAAGACACTAGCCACTGTCAACTTCAGAGGATTGACCCTAAAACTCACCCAACAGCTCATTAGCAGAGTCACTGATCTACAAATGGCGGTACCCTGGGATAAAGAGGAGAGGAAATTGGGCCAAAAGGCTAAAAAGGAGTTCTTCTTACCAGAGGAAAAATTTTTCAGAGGATAAGAATACGGTCCAGAGAACCAGCCTACATCCATTTTGGAGTGAAGTCAACCTTCAAATAATGAAATATATTACCTGTGAGGGGCGGTTCAGCATCGTATATGGTTATCACTTTCGTTTGCTAACTGAACTTATGCACCAAATGGATTTGCCCACAGAAAAAAAGTTGAGCATCCCCTACTTCCTCCTGCAATCCTTGATTGAGTGTGCCAAAAAGCTGAGAGAGGGGACACCAGACCAGCTGGCCCATCATGGGCTTATCAAGCTCCTCGTAGAAGATGCACTCCATACCTACACTGTCCCTCTCTCCTGGGAAATTTTTCGAAATATGTCTAAGGATGTTGACATCCAAATTTTGGCCGAGGAGCTCACTTCCTGCAGCAGCGAGGAGAAGGAGCACACTGAGGAAAAAAAGAAAGCTAAGGGTCAGGAAACCCCGGCCAAACCACCAAAGCAAGGACAGAAAGGGACACGAGAGAAAGGCCAAGCTACTGAGGCCAAAACGGTGGGTGGTAAAATGACACAAACACCGAGGGAGAAAAGACTGCAGAGCAGGGTAGAAAGGACTGAAAAAGTCCAAGCAAGTGAAGGCACACCTAAGGCAGCCACAACCAAGCTAAATGAAAAAGCACTCCCAGCCAAGCAGGCCAAAGCAGTGCCAACTGGTTCTAAAGGAAGCCAGAAGGCCATTTCTACAGGATGTCCAAAAACTGCTTCTACAGGAAGCCAGAAACCAGTCAGCATAGGACTTTCTACATGAAGTCTGAAAAAAGGGCAAGGGAAGGAACAATCCCCTAAGATTCTAGCTAGGGAGGTAGCAGCTGTGCTGGCCACCCTCAACACCTCTCCAAAGCAAAAATAAAAGCGGAAGAGGGTGCCTTCCATGTATTTTAAGGTGAGAAGAAGCACAAGGATTAAAACTGGCAGACCAAAGGAGAAACAGTCCAAAGAACCAATTACAGTTGAAGACACCCCATCCAAACAAAAGACATCCATAACATATGAGCGGGGGAGCCCAAAGACATCCACATGGAAGGAAAGGATGGAGAAATTGAACTCAGAGGCCTCTCTACAGGATGCCAAGGCTGCTCTATAGGAAACATTGGCTAGGCTAAAAGAGACCGAAAATATGGAGGAAAAAGCAGCCAAGTTATCACAGGAGGAAGAGGAGGCCGATATCATGATGGAACCAAGCCCCCAGCCCAGCCTGTGCTCTTATTATAACTTCTTAGAGGCCAGGAA
Organism: Pinus taeda; assembly: GCA_000404065.3. NCBI lineage: Eukaryota > Viridiplantae > Streptophyta > Pinopsida > Pinales > Pinaceae > Pinus > Pinus taeda. The sequence continues at coordinate 26,372 of APFE030124448.1, forward strand.
AATCATTCCTCAAAAATTCACCGTGCCACTTTTCCTAGCACTAGAGGAAGAAAGAGTACGGACCCACACTTGGATGAAGATCGCTAAATCCAAGGGGGTGGCAGATATAGGCCCTCTGGAGGAAAAGCTCAAGGAGGCCCAAAGAGAATTGGCAAGGGTACGGCATGTGGAGAGCTACCAACAAGCCAAGCTACGAGAAGAGAATGAGCTGCTTAGACAACAACTACAGCTACAAGGACAGACAAAAGAAGACAGGCCTCACCTCTTAGGAGAACAATAGCAACAGGAGGAGGCCACAATAGCCAAAGAAACCACAGAAAAGCCTCAGGGAAAAGAAGGAATGCAAGCTGAACTTGAGGCACTAAATCGGAAACTACAGGAAAGGGAATTGCAAGCAGGCCTAGAGATACAATATCTAAAACAACAAATACAAGAGAAGGAGGCCCAACTGGCCTGCATGGCCAGTTGGGCAATGGAAGCTCTGCAATGTAGGCAGCCGACCAAATCCTACGCCTTATACCTCAGGGATCAGTGGCTACAATTTCAGATCAATACGTTGGCACAGAGGGGTACCACTCAAATCCAAAACCCCCAACAATTCACGGCTTTATGTAACAGCAGTTCGTCAGAAGACAAGGCCAAGCTATCAGAGTTCTAACTTCATAATTTGGCCCTTCCCAACATGACCTCATGGGACCCCAACACAGCAGTAGGGGACATGCAGCTTATGGAAATGACCTCATGGCTAAACCATGAAGAAAAGAGAGCGGCAGAGGTCAGAAATGTCATGGACCGGGAGCTACAGGAACCACTGCTGATTAGAGCAGAGCCAGGGGACCCCTCAGCATTGATATCTGCCCACCAGCACCTAGCAACCGACTCCCAGGCCCTGTTAGAGTACATGGATTGGCAGACTCAGGCCATAGCACACTTTGAAGATATGGATCGACTATTGGGGGACAACTGTGTTCATGCTTGCACCTGTAGGTGGAACACATTGTCCCACAGCCTCAAAATCAGGGAATACCACACCCCAAATAGAATGAGGGAGGCCTTGGCACGAGTGCCTCTCTACAAAAAGTCTATGCAGAATCTTCAGGCTAGCTGGATAGGCCTCAAGTTAAGTCCACCTTTGCTTTTGGGGTTGCTAGAAGGAGGCACAGAAGAAGAAGAGCATAAGCAGTGGGAAGAGGTGGAAAGGAAGGCCGGATTCCATGACAGTGAAGAGGATACTACTTCAGAAACCTGGAATGTGAGGGAGGCGATCAAAGCAATTAAGGACGAGGAGCTGGAATAGTTTCTCAGAGGTTGAGCAACCCATTTAGTAGGGGGTGATGATGAGCCCCAAATTGGGTAACTTATTGGGCTCATTTTTCCTAATTATCCTTGTTCAATCCTCCATTTTTCATAGATTATGCATCATTTTTTAGTATGTTTATTTCATTTGTACGAATAAGGGTGGTCACTCTTCCTAGGTGGCTAACACATGCTTATTTCAGGTTTTTGGACACATGTTGGAGCAAAACCGAGCAATCATGGGCTAGGTGACAGCCAAGCAGATTTTGGAAAAGGGACTGTCTACTAACAGTTGGGACAGCCGAGTCCCTTAGATTTAGGAGGCCTGCTAGGGCCTTCGTGGTGTATAAATGAGAAGGCCTCAGCCTTCGTAAGGGACTTCTGGAAACCATTGCATTTTTTGCACTACAGTGTTGTCACCTTCAACTCGTTTTCTTGTAGCCATTTTGGCATAACTTTTGATTGATGACTATTTTTTGATAATGATAAGCAGTCCTATTTTATATCAGCTCTGAGTTCTCTATAGGATTCGTAGCTCCCAGGGTTGGGCCCAAGCTGAGAGTCAGGGGCCTCCTTTATGTACTGTTATCTTTCCTTTATGCATCGTTGTTTTTTTCTTTTATGCATTTGCAAATGTATTTCTGTTAGGCAGATTAAGTTATGTTGATTAACTAGGTCACTGTTTATGGTTAGAAATGCTTCATATGTTTAGAATAGGTTGGTAGGATAATAACAGGGAAAAAGCTCCAAAAAAAGGGCCAACAAACACCTTTGGTTTCACCTCTCCCTCATTGGATTAGGGGCTGGAATTGAAGTAACCTTGCTGTCCCAAACAAAAACACTATTTTTTCTTTGCCATGCAATCACTAGTGTACTATTTTCATTTGCAGAAGTTGGTTACATGTTCAGATCTTTGAAATGTTTCATTTCATAGTTAATATATATGGTTCCCTTTCAAATAAAGCTGCTGTTCATTCACTTTATTGTTAGCTAGATTAGATTAACTAGGACTTTGATTACTTGCAAGACTTTATTGATTCAGTTGAAAGTACACGGTGCAGAGCATCTCTGCCACTTTTTCATCCACCCAAGCTTCATCAGAGCCATCTGTTCCATCTCCTAACTGGGTTCCTCGTCTCACATTTTTCCTCTTGCCCACGTAACCCTACCTTTTTGTGCAACCATTGTTTCAGCCTTCTTTGATCCAATTCAGCCATCTACACCTTCTCACCACTCCATCCACCAGTCCCTGGGCCACTTTAGACCCCTATCCTACTTCCATATCTATTCCTTCATCTTCCCTCACTCATCCATCCTCCAAAATCCCATTTCTAAACATCATGTAGAAATTTCTGAACATCCTATAGAAATTCCTGAACATCCTGTAGAACCCTTGCAGACTTCCTGTAGAAGCTCACAAATGAGGTTTCTTGACAGCCAAACTTTGTGAAACTCTCTGGAAAGGTGTTAGGGACTCCTTAGACCCTCTCTGAACCTTCCTGACCTCTTCCAAGCATTTCTCCTCATTGATCCACCCCTGCACAGTCAAGAACAGTGAAAGAATATGCATGATGAAACTGACAATTTAATCAAAAATACAAAAAGATGTTTTCTTTAGATAGAGGTAGTCTAGACACATGTATTTTAACTTCATAGAAGTAATGGAATCTCTTTCAGTGGCTTGCATTCTCTTCTTTACGTTAGTAGGACTGGCTGGTAGAATTAGGGTTTGCTAGGGTTTGCGCTTTCCTTCAGTTTCTCAATCTCTTTTCGCAAATAGATTAGCTTCCTTTGAGACTAGCTTCCATCCATCAGTTAACAAGCTTCTTCTCAAAGCTCATAGAAGTTGGCTTGAGCCCCTAGTGGACTTGTGCCAGGATACCAAGTGACAACTGCGGCAAGAGCTAGTACTTGTGCATACAGCACCATCGCTTCCAAGTTTGTTACGAACTACTGGGTTGATAAAAGTAAAGAAGGGAGTCCCAGGAGTTGCAGCATTATTGCTGCAATACTGGAGCTCACCCCCCCCTACCTCTGAAATCTCTTCTACCTCTTGCTCTAGAAGAATCTTGAGCAAGATTATCCTCTCTGTGTGCAAGAAGAGTTGTCTTCTTTTCTAGACCCTTCACTTTTTCAACAAACTTCTCCATCATAAAAATTTGAACTAAGCCCAAAAATAATTACAGTTTTTGTAGCAAAACACTAATAATAATTTGCTATGACTTTCCAAAAAATGGAATCAACTGCAATCATGCAATATATTTCATGTCATCAACAAACAACATAAGCCCTAATGCCATTACTAACAATGTCCAAAATAGTCAACGCATGGAGCAACGTACAGTTCAACGCATGGAGCAGCGTACATATGGAATTTAGCAAAAAAAACTTCAATGTAAATACCAGCTTTATTTCCAAAAACAAACTTCAAAAATCATTGAGCTAGTGTTATATGTCAAAACAACGTTATATGTCAACCAACGTTAATACAATGCCAAAAAAATCTTCAGAAATCGTTGAAACCAACGTTATATGCCAAAACAATGTTATATACAATGCCAAACAATGTTATAATACTTGCGTTAAGAGAAGCAGCGTTATTCAACAGAGCAGCATTATTCCCGTCCAAACTGCATTATATACCTATCATCCACTAATTGATGGGTTCATTACGGCAGGGGTCTTCGCTTACATTATGATTGTAATCTGTGTTATTACCACAGACGGCGCCAACTCAATCAACGAAGATTTGTTAAAACCATTATTAAATGGAGGAAGCAGTACCTCAGGGCTGCTTGCTAAAACACTGGTCACAATCGGCGTAGAGCAAGCATGCATGTACAACTCAAACCAAGGTCTGGCACTCCACAATATCTAGAATGCTCCACTCAGTAACCTCAAAATCACTCTCAGAAAACAATAGTTTCCTTATGTGCAAGCTTTTGGGTTTCAAGCTCCATCAATTGAAGTATGAAAGCCCATGCAATAACACTCATCAAAACCAAAAAGTTGCCTCTACATTCCAAAAAAACTAGCTCGGAAATGTACTAAAAAGAACCCGTCCAAGGATTTAAACCGTAGGCAGACTACAGTGTGACCATTTCATGAGAATTCAGAGACAGAAAAAGAGCAGCTGAGTGAGAAAACCATAACAATGAATATAGAGCAGGCGGTTCGTAACAAGGGAATAAATGATTGAGAGTATCAATGTTTAAAAGGAGCAAAACTGGTAGCCAATATTATCAGTAGAGAGAAATCCAAGACAAAATTAGAAGACCAAGATGCAGAGGCCGATGCAGCCTCCGGACTATAGTCTCAAGGAAACCTCGACTGTCGTGTCCTGTGTGGAGGAACCTGTGGTTCGTGAAGGACAACGCTAAAATTATGAAACGTTTATGGACAGAGAGCGCAAGTAAAGGAATATGGAAAAAAAAACGCAGGCAGTGTCAGACAGGCGTACAGGCACTCAGTCACTGAATTATATGGAGAGAAGAGGAGCAGACAAGGGAGTTACAAGGCACAAGAGCTAAAAAAAGGAGCTGGATCTGATACCATGTCAGGCCAGGCAGTAACTCCACAAAGCAAAAAATGATTCGTATTATCTATTCCATTAGGTAGGTCCATTATATACATGAGGGAGAGACTGTTTAGTTCACCTCCCAATGACTATTCATATTTCTCATTTATTTATTTACATATATTTACCCAATCACAAGGATTAGGTGTCAACACTCCCTCTCTTCATTTTGGCCCCCCCCCATTCTTTGTCACTCAAGCCATGGGTGTGGGTGAAAAATAGATGGTTTTGAGGAGGAAGCTCCCCCCCACGTGGCTTTCGGACACCACCCCCCCCCCCCCCCCCAATACCACCTTACCACTCCAAGGGGGGTATGAAATCCACTTTTCCTTCTTCAAAACTGCCCTCCAAACCTTTTTTATGCTCTTTTACCAGTCTGTTTCTGAGAGAGATTCCAGGCAAATAGTAATGAATTTTGAAAAACAAAAAGATATTTTTTTCAACATGGGATGAAGAACAATAACCTCTCCCAAAATTTACACAGATGTCAGAAGTTGGGAGAATCAAAGCCATCTTTGAGCATGATTTTTCAGGTTTCCTATTCTTCTTATTTTGATCATGATTTTGCGGTAGATATTTTGGCGAGATGAGGATGAATTAAGAAAAAATGAAAGAGGATTTTGTTTAGCATGGGCTAAGGAAAAAAAATGCTCCCAAAAGTTATACAGGTGTCTTCAATTGGGAGAATCGAATCTCTGAGTTTACCCTTGTTTTTAGCAGTTCAGTTTTGTTCTTTTATGGCATGGAAGCTATGATTTTGCAGCAGAGAGTTTGGCAAGCTGGAGATGAAATTCTAAAAACTAAGAGAGGGTTTTGTTCAACACGGTCGAAGGAACAAAAAACTCTCCTAAAATTTACACAGGTGTCATCAGTTGGGAGAAGCAAATCTCTGAGTTTACCCTTGTTTTCAGCAGTTCAACTCGTTTTTTGTGGCAATCAATCCAAGATTTTCAGGGATTTGTTTCTATCTTTGGCTAAGGTAGTTGAATTCGATCTCTTGATCCTAGGAGAGGATTTCTTCTATATATTGTAAGGATTCTAATTACACCTGAGGGGGAAAAATTCATAAGAAGGGAAGAGTCCCATTCTGTAATGGCTATCACTGTGTTTCAAGTGACAGTTTGCAAAGGAATAAAAGATTAGCTCTTCAAGATTCAAGAGCTGTACCAAATAGTGAAGTTTTCTCCTATTGTTAATGTGTTTATCCATTGTATTTATTTGTTTTTATTTCTAAATCCTCAATTGTAAAACAGAAAGGGAAGATTAATATTTGCTATTTGAGCACCTTATTTCTAGCTGTGTTACAATTTACATGTTTTCTACTGATGCCAAATCAAGGAATTCTTTATTTCTCTTGGGTTTCTGCTGACTTTCTCTCTCCTTCTATCTCCTCAATCCATTTTATTCTTAGAGATCCATGTAGTTTACCTAGATTTCCCTGTTTCACTCCCATTTGTTGTTTCCGCAAGTTGATCACCCCAAGCCTTTGACTCCATTGCCCAATGGCCCTCTCCCTTGCTTTCCCCACCAAACCCATTTTAAAAAAACAAACCTGTGCTCATTAACTAACCTAATAGCCATTCAACCAACAAAGCTAAATCTCAAAGAGAGAGCCCTCTCCGAAGCTGGTAGGGCTAGATCCTAGCTCCAAAAGCCGTTTTGATGTTACCTCATTGATTTTGTTTTCAGCCTCGAAATTATAGAGTGCTACCAGTTATAATAAAGCATGAACTTTGCTAGCCGTAGACCATATTCTTAGCAGTATCCTTGACTTACACCATCAATCCTCAGATAGTCCGCAACCGAACTGGGAGTTGTGGATCAAAAACACCCCTGTGGAATATCACATAGATCACGGAGGAACATCGTTGGCGGTGTAGGAATTTGCCTGCATTGATCACGCTAAATAATGATTAACAGTTAGTTCTTCAAATACTTTTAGGAAAGTTAAACATAAGTTACAAGAGATACTAAAAGGTATGAAATCTATGTAAAGTAATTAATAAAGCACTTAATAAATCTTAATTATGAAATATGAAGTATATGTAGGAATAGATGATTATCTTGGACTAGTGTAGGAATGAGAAGGTTAAATAGAGATAAAACAAAGGTTAAGGCTTATGGGAATAGGGTAAAAATAGAGCAATTTGGGACACCAACAACTATTACAAGGAAGAAATTTCGAGTTACATTAGAGGGAAGATGTGGATAAAGGATCAGTCAGGGAGGGCTTGATTGGGTCAATATGCACTATATGGACATTGACCTCACACATGGGAATATAGATTAAGAAGAGATTTTCCCTTAATTGAAAATTGTGTGTGGCTGATATATTTTATTTATGAAAACAATATGAATGTGTGAATGGTAAGAAAATAGAAATTCATACTTTCTATGTTTTGGGTGATACACTATAGTTACCTAATGAATTCGATGTCACATGGAATGTTCATATGGAAAGTGTGCAAGAGTGATATCTTATCATTAACTACCACATGAAAGAAAGTAGTGTTCTTATGCTTATGAGACTTGTCATGTGAATGATTGAAAACAAGAGAGGTTGAAAACTAAGCTTAAAAATAAATGTGTATGAATAACATGTAATATGCGCAAGTATGACACATGCATGACAAGACGTATATGAACATGTTTGGGTGCATTATTGAAGGCATTGTTTGAATTTGTAAATTCAAGAAAAATTTTGGGGGCTAAATTTTGCAAATGGGATAATATTCCATGTTTTTTCCCAAAAAAAGATTCGTTAATTTCTATTTTTTCTAAAAATTATTTTCCCAAAATATATAGGATAAAATTTGTTTACCTTAAATTTGCCCAAGTTTCTACACTTTAAAATAAATTTTCATTCTTAAAATTTTCCTTGGTAAATTGGATACACAGTGTTATATTTTAGACTTATGTGGTATTATTTTATAGAAGAAAAATTCAGATTATCCACAATAATTTTCAAATTTTGTCGACATTTTGAATCCCAAAGTGGATCCATCATCATGACTATGCTTGATACATGGTGCAAATGCCTATTATGAATATTCATTGAAAATTATGCGTAAGAAGATGAAATGATAATGTTGTGACTAATGTGTGAGGTTGAGATCATTTCAAGGGCTGCTAAATGTTGCAACGTCAAGTACGCTAAGAAGCCAACTGAACTCCTTGAAAATATCTTAGATGAAAATGCATGTGATGGTAGCCAAGTAAGGTAAGTAGCAAGCAGAGGTAAAATGGTAAAGGAATTGCGTAAGAATTCCTTTTATCTAAAATTATAATTTTTTTCAAATTGACGCATGTCATGGAGACCCAAGAAGGGGTATGGTTAAGGCAATAAATTGTCAACACGAAAAGATTTAGTAAAATATTAATAATGTATGCATGCATTGAGCTGCCATGTTGAACAAAGATTAAATGAATGAATAATACCCTCATGAGATAAAATATGTTTGGTAATGCATTAAGAGATTGCATGAAATGTGGGATGTAGGAAGAAAATGTAGGGACTGCAATTATTTCATGAGTCCATGAGTATTGGCCCAACAATTTCTAAGCTTGGCACAAGTGATTATATCATATAATGTTGATTTTGTTGTTAAGAAACATGTAATTAAAGGATCGGGTTTTGCTAATTAATCTAAAAATTCTATAGAAATGTTGGTGTATGAAAGAAAGTTTGTCATTAATACCTAGTGGGTTATGACAAAGGCATGAAGGCTTCAATTTGTAAATATTGCTAGAATATTTGTGATGCATCCATGAGTTACTATCTAATGATTTCTTCATGACACTCATATTATGAATCATGATGGTACATATTCTTGGTTCCTTGAGTGCATTCATGCTTGTATGACACTATAAATTGCATGATTGAATGTCATGAAAATAAATAGCCTCTAATAATTTTAAGTAATTGTTGAGTAGTGGAATGAGTGGCATGAATCCCTCATCCTACAAAGCAAAGTGGAAGCTAATTAGCCATAAATTCAAACATATGTATCTTTTAGTTTTGAACCTTTGGTTGTTGGAATAAATGTTTGAGTGTGTTAAGGAATTCTTGGAATGATTGTGATGCAAATGAATAATAAAATGATAGCTTCATTTCAATTTTTTTTTAAATCAATTGAAAGTGATTAAATTCTTATATGTATAATAATTCTAAGATCACTTTAGGGGATGTTATAAATCTTGTAATGAAAACATTTTATGTATAAACAATTATCACTGATTATTTGATTGAAAGTATAGATTGCAATTGGAATGGAATTGGTTATGATAATTAAGGCTGAGTACTACCATATGCAATAGTCAAACATTATGAGAGAAATCTCATATTTATGAAATCCAATTCCTATGTGGAAAAAGTTTAGAAAAGAAAATAGAATATTTGATTTAAATTATTATGATTAATATCATGGAATTTATATGTTTGTGATGCAGGTGAGATGATGATCTATTTATGAAGGATAGATAATGGTTGTGAAGCTAAAACTCCTAGGGACAAGGCCATTGTGGTGACATTGGAAACCTATGACATACATTGATCACCATGAGTTATGTTATAAAAAATGTGTCATGCTATTTAGAGAAAGAAAGAGGGATGCCTTAACTATAAGACTCATTAAGACTCGAGACACTTCCTATGTGAGGAATCCTTTCTAAGGAATGGACTTTCAAGGGACTGGGGAGGTATAAAAGGGGATGCCTAAACTTAGAAGGTGTGCGACTAGAAGGATGGGGAAACTTCAATTAATTGGTTTTCGAAAATTTATGTGCATACGCATTGGCATCATGAATGCATTAGATGTGTCCAAGAAAATAATGAGTTGAACTTGTTTCCTGTGGGATCCTTGTCAAGAAACAACCGACCATGCATGAATGTGTTGGAATGATATGAGGTTTAACTAGACTATGAAAAATGAATGACATTGCTCAAATTGGAAACTAAGGACATGGAAAATGTTCATGATATGAAATTTTTGTATCCATTCTTCTACATAGAATGGTTTTATAGATAGTAGAACACTGAAAAAAAATTTCCTTAAAGGGAGAGGGGACTATGAAACCCATTTAATCACCCTGAATTTTGTAATGTAATTAAGAACACATAATGTTGGGGTACCAACATTGATGCTATGATGTTAAACTCTATTATATGATTTAATGTTTAATTAATAAAATGTTAGAGCTAAATAAAGGGGACATCCAACAAATTATGATGTTGTGGTGAGGGGAAAACTTGACTTAAGAGGAAAAATATGCCTTGGGTGAATATTTATCTTTGATGTGACAATTAGTCTTCCCAAGAAGCTGAAAGATTGGGAAGATGAAGGGTTAATGTGTGATTATAAAAATAATAAGGAGGAACAATTAAAGGGTTCTTCTTCTTGGTTCTTAAGCTTATATTTTTTTCTCTTTGCTATTACTCTCTCATACATCTCTCTCTATCACTTAGAAAATTCAAATTGGCATTAGAATTGGTGATAGCTTGTGTTACAAGAAATCAACGTGTTGCAACACTTTTTCTTTGGACTAGAAGGATTTGAGGTCTGGGAATGGTCCTGGTTGTGTGTCGTACATACAACAATGGATAAGGGAGGGCTGAGAGACTGAAAAAGATCAAAGAAGGAATACTTTGTGCTGTGAAAAGTTACATAGTATTTTTGTGAATGTGAGCCCAGTCAAAGGTGGAAAGGTTGAGCACTTAGTTTTCCTTTGTGCATGTGTGAAGGAGAATGACATTCACTTATGGTGTTAAAATATGGTCTAAATCTAAGTGTGTAAAATATCCATGAGTTCAGTGTTTTCCTCAAGGTATTAATATATGGCATGGGGTGGCCAACCATGAGAAAAATTTCTAGCACAAATAAGCTTATGGTGGGTGGAATGTCGCTCACCCTACCTCAGTTTCCAATATTTTCTGGTTGCAAAAGATAAATATTTGTTTTTATGTTAATGACATTGCTAATGTTAGCGCTTGAAATTTCACCTCAGGCTGAAAAAGGCAAACCTCAAGGCAACATCAAACCATTTAGCCTCGTAGCTAGCCCTACGGGGCAGGAGAAGGCTCTCTCCGGTCAATCTCAATAAAATCTTCAATGGATGAGATGACCAATAGGGTAACACTGATTTTAGGCTAGTAAACTGATCAAAAGGGTTGATTTGGGGTTTTTAGGGTTTTTGGTGGCAAATTGAGGGGATGACAATTTTGGGTGCGGGGATTGGACACAGTTTCTGCAGGGGGTTCTTTGGGGCGAGGTAGGAGACAGTATTGATGCCTTTGATTGAGGTGGATGATTAGGAATGACAGGTGAGGAGTTAAGGAGAGCAAACAATAACTTTGAATTCTCCTTAAACAGTAGAAAACATTGAAATTAAACAAACTTAAAAAGCAGAGCATGACAATCATGAATTCTTACTTTAACACTTTGTTTGCTTAATGTGCAGAAGGAAAAGAAAGGAAATGATTCACATAACACACTTACAGGTACATAGAGAAACACACCATCAATACATGTAACCACAAGAATCCCAAAAAGGACTGCAAAACCCTGGTCTTCCTTAGCCAAAAATTGCAGAGATACAGTGAAATAATACAATGATAGCTTCTCCCTCAAGAGTCCAACCATGAAAATGAGCAAGAAAGTACATAATATAGATCATCTAACCTCTTTCCTTGCCTCCATGGGTCGAGCTCACTATCCTAGGAGCTGTTTCAACCACTTCTAAACTTGGCACTACAAACTAGGCAGTCAAAACAACTTGCCTCTATAAACTAGGAAACCAATTCATTCATTTAATTTTCACCTATTTCATGAATGAATCTTCTAGAAGAGATACATAAGAGTAAAAGTGTCATAAAAGTACATTAATTACATCAAATAGGATAATAATCCACCCCAAAAAGTCAAACTGCGTTTTTTTGAGCTGTACAGTGAAATTTGGAGAAATTTACCTAACAGGTCGCGCACCTCTGCCTGACGGGTCGCGCGCCTTTGGGACCACTTTTGGGGCACTTCCAGGTGTCCAAATGAAGCAAGAGTAGGCTTGTTGGAAAGGTCTGTGAGTCTACTTTCTAACCCAACTGGAATTTCTGAATTTGGTGATCATTTGCCCCTCCAAAATTGCAATCTCCCAAGACTGCTTTCTGTGTCTCAAAAATGTGGCAGAAAGTCATTTTTTGCTTGTTTTTTGACTTTCTGGAGGCCCAAAACTTCATAAAATCTCTTGTTCATTGATGAGCATGTGTAACTTTGCATGACAAATCTGGAAATGTTGAGTTTTTGCAAAATGGAGTTGCCGGGATGAAGGGTCTCACGGGGGGTGAGACCCGTTAATGGAGAAAACCTGTAAATTGCCTGAAAAAACCAAAATTTACCCAAAATGCTCAAAATTTCTTGGGATTTGTGTTGTGGCTAGGGTATTTAGTGCCTTGGTCTTTGAGTGAAGCCTCGGCCAAGATATGGAGGGGATCGGGCCTCTTTCTCCGTTTTAGTGCCTTCGCCAACTGCCTTTGAAGCACCTTCATCTTTGCTTTGCACACATGCATCCACGCCCAATAATGGTTCTTCATGTTCCTCAACAGTTTCTTATCTTAGTTGGCCTTAGCCAACAGCCTTTTCAAATGAGCATTGTCCCAAATAAGCATAGATTCTCGATCTATGGGTGTCAAATCACCGGGTCTCCTACGAGCCAATTCCTCGGTCTTTCACGAATCTTCCACAGCTCAATTAAGCTTGTGCCTCATCCTCCAACTGTTTGTTGCGCCACTCTCAAATAGTTAATTATCCATTTTCCATCTGCAATTCGTGTGCAGCGACTCATTCTCGGTCCTTTTGCTCTCGGATGATATCTTTAAAGCCTCTGAGCTAGGAGAACAGGCGTCAAGATCAATAATGTCAATATCTGGATCACCTGACAATCCCTCCTCAATCATGGGCTGCTTGCCCCTCTCTGATACCTGTGCTACTGTCGGAAACGAGGCCCCTTCCAGCTGGTGTGGAGATAACACTCGTGGTGCTAATGAAGAAGGCAAGACCCCTTCCACCTGGTGTGGAGAAAGTACTCGCTGAGCTACTGCAAATAAGGTCCTCTGGCCTCTCTGATAAGTAACCAAAGGTGAGGAGCTAACATGTCTAGTGACGGGGATGTCATGCTGCTGAGATGGTCCTCCCTCCTCGTGAACAACCTCAGGATGTGGCAGGGGGGATGCTATGAAAATTTCACGAGAGATGAACTCCTCCCCTGAGATGCCTTGCTG
>APFE030124451.1:0-11714 GCA_000404065.3 Pinus taeda
ACACAATCGTATTGTGCTCTTTGCCTTCCGATCCAACTTCTTCCATTCTTCATCGGTCACTCCCATTGGTTTAGTACATGTATCTACCGCGATCCACTCATCTTTATCCACCAACAGATCCTCCATCTTGTGTTTCCACAACTCAAAACGCTGACCATTGAATTTCTCAATCTCTATCTTTTCACTGCTCGCCATCTTCTTTCACCACCAGAATCGATCTCGTATATCTCCCACTGAATAGGGTCTACCACAGGCCCGAGCGAAACCCCTCAGCAACAAAATCATCCCCTTGAAGCCAAAACAGCTCTAATACCAAATTTAGGTTTTAACCCCGTACAAAAATTACCTACATACGAATTCTAAATCATAGGAAAAATAAAAATGCCAGAGCATAACACATAAAACACATATACAGAGAGATTTCCCACTAGATCCCAAAACCAGGACTACCATCTTGATTTTTCATTATTTTCCTTTCAATGTTATAAAACATATTTATACATGCCGAAGCATCCAATACCATGGAACGAAAAACCATCGCGTCCAAAACCATGGACTGAAAACCATAGGAAGGTTCGCTCAACCTAATTGGCCCTGCCCCCTACGCCATTGAGGGGGGCTACCTGCCCCCTCAAACTGCTCGGACAGGGGGGGCTGCCACCCCCCCTGTGACCCTCCCACTACGCAATTTGCGCAACGAAGGGGGAGCTCAATTAGTTGTGGAAAGAATATAACACAACCCAACACTTTGGCATTTGATTAAGAAAATAAAACTAGGCAAGGGGAAGCAAAGATCAAGTAAGGAAAAGCAGGATCAAGTAGCTACAGCAGTATTTTTTGCAGGTATCGATTTGCATGTGTATTTTCCTTGCTAGTTCTGGCACAAATTGTATTCTATGTGGTGTTTTTGATGTTATGGCATGGGTTTTTCTAGGTGCGACAGTGTTTTCAGCCTAGACTCTTTAATTCTGAATAACCTCCTTTGATGGGGTTCTCATGATTTGGTTAAGTTGGATTACCGGACGTATTTGAAGCTTAGTGAGGTAGACCTCTGAATGATAGAACACATGGCCTAGTGGCCTCCGAATCGGACTATAGATCATGGTAAATCCATTGGCTGAGTGACCCCTGAGCCAGATTCTTAGTTGCAGTAAATATAGGATTGTGTTGGCTCGAAGGGCATAGGAATCCTTGTGAGTGAATGGCGGGATATACAGTAAAGAATAAATGTGTTTAGCATGATTATGCCTAGGAATTCTTGTTGGTGAATGGTGGGATATATGGTAAATCCTAGAGGGTGTTGTCTTAGTTTAGGTCTTTTTGATCCTTGGATCAGACTATGGATTGCGGTAAAGCCTGAGAGACTAGGAGATAGGAAAATTCCTCACGATGTAGGTAGAGAAATTCGGTGGCATCCATAATTTTTTTGGCCTAGTGATCCGATGGAGCTCATGGTAAATTTTGTTATTACATGCTTATTATGTTGGCCTAGTGATCCAGTATGGATTACATTAAAGCATGGTTTCTATTGATGAGGATAAGGTGGTTCAACCTTGGGATGCCATGGTTGGTTCATTTAGTTTGAGTCCCAGATTTATGCTTGGAACAAGGCATGGGGGTGAATGGCTAAATATAGATTTAAATCATCCATTCTATGGTTGGGTGGAATGTGTTGGTCCCATCCCCAATTTCAATTTTGCACCATCAGTATGAGGTTATTTCTCCTTCTATTTCTATGAGTATTATACTGGTTTATGCGTGGATCATATGGTTAGATTTCATTGGTATTCCTATTGTTGTTATGCTAGTTATGTATGTGTCTTATGATAGTTGATATGTATGGCTCTCATCATGTTTTACTCTTAAATGAATGGACAATGTATCTATGACCTAATAGATGGTAATGTAGTGAATGATATGAGGGAAAAATGGTTCTTAGTGATTCTCAGAAAAGTATGTGACCCGTATGCTTAAATCTATTGCTTACACATATAGATCACATATTTGTGATATGTTTGACGAAATTCTTCTCATGGTTAGTAGGGGTCTAGTTAAGGTCTTATTCAAATATTTACTTTTGCATAATTGTTTCCTTCTTATCTTACTATGCCGAAGGTGTCATTCAATTCTAGGAAGTGACCTCGGGTCTTAGCCTAAAAAAGTGACTCAAATCTTGGGGAGGTTGGCACAATACTGAGAAAAATAGTCTTTGGACATTGGCATGCCTCATCATGAGATCATTCAGAGGCTCCTAGATTCTGGCATGCTTATAGCATGGGAGCGTCTCTAGAGGTCAAGTGGTCTAAAACTTCAGTGGAACCCAGGGGCTAGCAACTTGAGTGGCTGGGATGGTTCCTCAGAGTCTTGTACCTGATGTTGAAGATCTGTATGTTGTGCTTCCTTCAATTCCATTTCCTTATGGTTACATAAGAGGTTTAATCTAATCATAGTAGCCTCTTGTCACAGTTTACCCAGGTGGGCTAATTACTTGGGTATATGTTGGAGGAGGGTGTTACATTTTGGAGGCGGTCGAATCATCATGTCAGGATTTGGTTTCTCTATCTGTAATGATTCAGAAGGAGGAAGACGAATTGAATTGGAGGATTGACCAGATGAACTAGCATCACTTCCATTGTCAAAAAGACCCTTAGACCCATAATATTCTTATCTCATAGCTAACATAACTTGTTGCGAAGATATCATCATGATATATTGCTATGTGGAAGAGGAAGACATGTCATGAGAAACCATTTGCTATCTTTATAAGGAAATGGATTCTTCAAAATAGTGGGTGTTGGAGAACATTTAATGAATTTAGAAACCTCTGTCTGATGTGGGCATTCTTTCTTATAATGATCCTCATTGTAAATAAGTCAAGGATAGCGAGGTTTTTGTTTCTCATCATTAGGGTCAACTTTAGTGGGTTTCTCTTTCGAAGAAGTATTTTGTTTCAATTTACCTTTCCCCTTATTTTTTCCTCTGGTTGACTAACTCTCTCCAATAGATGATTCTAGGACATTAATTTCAGAAATAGCTTTCAGAGAAAGGTTTTTAGATGGTGAATCTTGTATGGCCAAAGTCTGAGTACTTTTAGAATTTTTCTTTTTCCCCTTAGATTGTTCGCTAATAGAACCTATTATACCATTAGCAACATTAGACAATGTAGGAGAAGTAACTATTGGATCACCTGTAGGGAACGGTGAATTCATGATTTTTTCCTACAAGGGGCCAGATTCGGTGTAGACTAAGTTTAAATAATGGGCACAAGTAATCACCTACCCTTCCATGAGGCCACCTCCCTTAGCAACATCCTCGGTAATAATAGTAAGAAGTGAATTCATAAATGATTTAACTAAAATTCGATCTGGAATAAAAACTTTGACTAGCTGATGTCTACGCCTCCATTGATGTATATGATCAGAAATATGATTCAATTTTGACTTTTCTAAAGAAGTCAATAGATCGGTACGAGTATCATTTTGAAGTGGTAGATAGAAATGGGTTAAAAATGTTGTTGCTAGAGTTAAAGTTATGGAAGGTAGCGTGAGGTAGCTCAATGTAACATTTGATTGTTGAACCAATTAAGTTTTGTTAGAAAAGGAGAGGAGCGATGGAATCATCGATTAAATAATTCGATGGACACCAAAGATGATATGTCATCACATGATTGGATGGATCTTATCCCAATTTCCCTTCAAATTTATGTATGTCACTCGGTAAATTGGTAAGAATCACTAGCCAATAATATAATAATAAATGGGATCATTTGTTAACTCAGATAAATTAGGTAAATCTAGGGTTGTAATAAACTATAACTACTGGTTAGGGTCTTGAGGAAAAGTTTAATATCCTTGGCGATTAAGACCATCCCCTCGAGGTGGATACTAAGACAAACACCACCGTAGGTCCATAGGGCTAAGACTAAGGTGACTATTTTGGTAGCTGCTCTAATCTGCTATAAATCTCTCAGCTATAATGTAAGAACTACTATTTTCACTAAGCTATAACTACATAAGCTATAAACTACACTTGCCTTTAATCCACCAACTATCAACCACCAGACAATATTGGATATTGATTTCTAAATGGCCTAAGGTTCAGTTAAGGTAGAATATCGCCTTAATTGGAAGTTATAGCAGATACAGAATAAGCTAGCTATAAAGATGAAACTAATAGCATTGATTATTGACTATATCGACTATTGGAGACATATATTTCTAGGCCAACTAGGTCAAGATCAACTGAGTCCATTGGGTAGGAATCGAATCAGAAACCACTTGATAAATAGGTTATGGCTATCGATATAATAATAAAGGGTGCTGGATGAAGTGCTAGTGCGAGCTATGATTCTTCTACTGGTCTCATGAGGAAGCATTGCTATTCTCTATGGCATGGAATATTCTAGACTTATCTGCCAAGCTCTAGTCTGTATAATTCAAGCCCTATGAACTTGACTAGTTGATCAATTTTTTCCCCCATGAGGATCGCTCGATAATGCCATAATTTCCCATTTATTTCAGCAAAAATAGATTGAGTCATTCCCCTAGCATCCCTTCCTATTCCATAGTCCATAACAGTGTTTGTCTCAGTCCTAGTCATTGTAGTTGATCGACTTGATCGAGTCAATTCACTTTCACCAGGTTACCCTACATCTTATCAAGTACCAGTAGCATAAACGCCCATTCACGTGCAAGTAACGGTTCCAGGCATGCCCCTTCTTGTTCTATAACCATAAATAGGTTCACCCACAACAGATGAAGATGGAAATTCAATTGAACTCGTTGATTGAGCAATTGAAGTTGATCCACCACCGTAAGAAGATCATGTAGCCAGGGTGTAAATTGCAGGGGCGCCTCTTTTATGGACAATCTTTTGGAAATTGGGTCCTTAGCACCCAAAACAGTCTACTAGTTTATGCACCAATTCGCCTTGTTTCTTTACATTAATCCCTAGGTTTCTTACAATTGTTCCTTGCTATTTATTACTCCTAATATAGTTTTTTACATGATAAATTTTTGTGTCATTTCTGGATGGTGTTCGTTTTCCTCTTTTAATTGTTCTAACATTTCTCTTTTTTTAAATTAATTGCTCTAATATTTCTCTTTTCTTAGGTTATTGAGCTTTTGGGGTTTCCTTCCTTTGTTTAAACCACTGGTAACAATTTTTCATGTCTAATAGTCTCATTCATGGCTTTTGGATTAAAGAAATCAAACTTATCTTTATAATATTGAGAAATATAGCTAATAAGATGTTGTATTTTCACCTCCTCTTCTTTAAGATATGCAACATACCATTGAAGATTTATAAATTTTTAACAAAATATTCCATTGTGAGTTGCCCCAATCACAAATCATTAAATACTTTGGATTTTTCATCAAGCCAACATGAATTGAAATACTTTTTTTCGAAATTACTTTTTAATCATTGACCAATTTATTTTCTCTCCTTTTATCTTATGAATTTCCTTTGTCTCTTGTCACCATAATACTATTTTTTCACTAAACTAAAGGGTTGTTAGTTTGGATCTCAATCGATTAGAATAATTATAAACATAAAATTAGTTTTGGTCAAATCTTCTTAAACTCTCCATGGATACAAATTTTTGTATCATTCCCTTGTTTCCTTTCTATGGTGTACTCTTTATATGTACTACTTTCATAAAGTAAAGTTTTATTGACCGTTGGAACATGACAACTAAGTTTTTTTTAATGTAATAAGTTAGATACTACCAATAAAATAAAAATGTTAAAAATAAAAACAGTAAATAAATATAGCTAATAATCATAAAAATAAAAACAACTAAAAAATATAACAAATTAAAAAAAAAATCTACAATCAACAAACATATATAAATAAATAAAGAAAATTAATTATAAATGTTAAAATGAGAACGTGAAAGGTAACGACCAATATAAACAATATATATAATAATAAAAAAAATTAATAATAATAAATAATAGATTAACCTTAAATTATAAAATGGAAATACTAGCAAGTGAAAGGCTGCTCAATAGGGAACAGGGCTTAAATTAATGAAACTAATAAGTTAATAAATATGAAATTAATTGAAAAAATTAATAATAATTTAAAAAGATTAAAATAATTAAGGGAAATAAGAAAGTAAAGTAAAGAGATTTTAATTAAGGAAAAATAAATAAATAAAATTATTTGGTAACTATTCACAAATAAAACAAAATATTTAGATATTTAAACAATGCATTAATAAAATATTTAACTTGTAATTATTTTTTTATTTCTCTTATATAACATATTATATAAAATAGGTCTAAATATTTAGATTAACTCTTTATTCATTAATAATTTGTATAACATCTTATATAGAAGAAATTACAAATCTCTTTTATATCGAAAGTTCGGGCAGCAGTGATTTTTTAATGCATTTTTTCATGCATTGCCATTTAGCTGTGTAGCCACATAGAGAGCCTCAACACCTAGCTCCTTGTCTCACACTTCTCATTATTTACCATACACGAGTTTTAGTTTCAAGTTATTTTTTTTATATCACATTGCCCTCTTTCACTTTTTCTTCTTGTAGAAATAATTCATTCCTCTTCTTCTTCCTCTGAATTATCTTTGAATTCATTCACAGGGAGAATATTGTTGCAATAGCTAACTAGGAGTTCAATTGCCAAAGGGTGAGTATTCGAGAAAGTAATACCCGACCAAAAGTTGTACAGGAAGGGTGAATCTTTCAGAAAGCAATAGTTGGCCAAAAATTGTAGCAGAAGCTGCCACAGAAACGCTGGACATGGGCAACAATCTTGCAGAAAGCAAACCGACCAGAGGTGCAAAGCCGCAATCTTACAAAAAAACTGGTGAGAGGCGCAAAGCTGCATTTTTGTAGAAATCAATCTCTGTAAGAAATATATGTAATAGCTGCCACCAAAAATATGGACAAAGGTTGCAATTTTGCAAAAAACAATAGCTACATGACGCTGCCACAAAAAATATGGACAAGGTTGTAATCTTGCAGAAAACAATAGCAACATGAAGCTGCCACAAAAGAGAAAGAAAAAGTTAGACATAAGCTGTAATTTTACAGGAAAAAAGGGCTAGAATAACATTCTTTTCTGCATCCATGTTACTGAATTATAAATATTTATACAAATTCACTGTCAATCTTCTTTGTTATTCAGAATTTATCCTTCTCCCTACTAACATGGATTACTTTGTCATCGTAGATTATTCTGGGGAGGATACACTTCATTTCTTCTTAGGTATGGTTTGAACAATGCAAACCATGTTTTTGTTTGAGATATATCAATATCCATTTACGATTTCTTATTCTATACTTCAGAGTATTAATTTTTATGCTCAAGTTGGGGTTTACAGGTATGGATTGTAGATGGGTCATTTAAGTCTTCAGGTTTTATTCTTCTCTCAAAGTTCGACTTCAGTTTTCCGCTGGCCTACAGGTTGGCTCTTCACAATTACTCATCCTCTATGTTATAGCGTACAACTATACTTGTTGTAAAATGTAAATTTCACAACCATAATTCAAGGTTCCATTTTCTATATGATTTCTTTCAAACCCAACAGGGTTTCTAACTTATATTTTCTACAATAATATTGAATTCTCATGAAAATTTGATCTAGAGATTTCTAGATTTGAGATTAGATATTTTGTTCATATTTGCAGTTTGATAAACTTTCCACGAATCCAATAACATTAAAAGCAACCCTAGTTTTAGATGTCTTCAGTTCATATTTGCATAAAAAAGTTGAAACTTGTAGAAAACAATCACAAAATTAATCATGGGGAGATGGATTTCGGAGTTTCTGAGAAAAAAAATGAGGGCAGATGGAATTGCATTTAGTTTTGGTTTTAAATTTTTTCCTTACATTGGAGGATCCTTTCTAGTTGCTATAGCACTTCAAGGGATTGAAGCGTCTCGAATTTCCTAGGTCTCTGTGATCTTCTGGAATCTTCGAGTTTAATTTGGTTCAAAGCCCTGTAGTGTCTAATTTGTCTCAAAACCATATTAATTGATTATATCAAACATATCTTCAATGTCATATAGAGCATGATAGCACACAATGGCTAGAGTGGCATACCATAGTCATTTCCATATTCCCACATCCCATTGACAGGAATGGTAACTCACTAATTAGACACGTGGTTTTTTTTCTATTTTTCACTAAACGCGTGGTTTCTTTTTCTATTTTCACTGAACGCGCGGTTATATTTTCAGAGTTTGATAAACACGTGGTTTCTTTTTCTATTTTCACTCAACCGGGTATATCAGAAAAGACATCTCATTTCCCGCATTTAACCAAAGTTTTCTTAAAAAAACATATTTAAAATGATTTATTTTTAATGTGATTGGATAACCAGATTTGAAGTCTTATTACAGGTTCTAATTTTTCGATGTATTCAAAATAAGGTAAGCAAAGTTGAGTTTTTTTATGATACATATAAAGTTTGGTTAAATTATACAGGATTGGCTTTTCTCCAATACAAGAAACCAATGCTAAGTTGTAAGTTACCATTAATCTAAAACATTAAACGTTATGGCCTTCCGTGACAAAAGCCCTATATATTCGCACTCACACTATACTATGGAGCAACTAAGCGCTCTGACTGAGTCAAGGCCAGATCACTGATAGTATGCGTGCATTCATCTTTCGAATGAAATAGATATAATCCGCATACCCTATTTGGTTGAATCATAAGGTCACACCCGCTTGATCAGCTGCAAGAATAGCTCGAAGAGCAGGAACTATACAGCCAGCGCTTACTCCTTACCACATTCAATGCACGCACTAGCTTTCTTTGCCAAGGATATGGAATTTGTCTTCTTCGCAGCAACAGACTTGTGTTGTTGCTCTTGCTGATGCTCACAGTTCTTCCATGTAACCATTATATCTGCGCCGCTTGGGATTCCGGTGGAGGTCACAGAAAGCAACCTATAATTCATATTCTTCGTCTTGCCCTCAGACATGACTGCTCGTCCTAGAGCTCTCATTGTTCCATTCACAAGTTTTGAAGTTCCTCTGTTGATCGTCCACCACATCGGAGTCTTCGCTACATGGACGGGCTCGTCCGTGCGTCTTGGCCATGCCAGATCTCCCATTACAAAAATCCTTCCCTCCCGGTTGTGAACAGTCGAATTGTCCCCTTGTGCCTTCCATCAGTTTTGAAACAGAGCTGGACTTTGCTCGGGCAAGCCGGCCATATGCCCCTGTCTGGTAACAGAAGAAATGAAATCGGGAATTGGCATGGGGAATTGGCACCGGCGAGTAATGGAGGTGGTCAATTCGTTGTGCTTGCCAATGGCAACAATTGTCATACACTTGCAACAGCATTGGCATCGAGGAGTAATGAAGTGGACAATTCGTTTTGGACAATTCGTTCCAGTTAGTGATTTCCAAGTAATTGTCACACACTTGCAACAACTGTAATACACACTGGGTCAACCCCAACCCCACGAGAATTTCTTTTCAGATAGCTTGCTAATTTTTTTCGGTTATATAGGCCGGGACTCCCGCTGCCTGCAGACCTTGCTATATAAA
This sequence comes from Pinus taeda, assembly GCA_000404065.3. Classification (NCBI taxonomy): domain Eukaryota; kingdom Viridiplantae; phylum Streptophyta; class Pinopsida; order Pinales; family Pinaceae; genus Pinus; species Pinus taeda. Next base: position 9,535 of record APFE030124451.1, read on the forward strand.
ACTCTCCCCTACTCTAAACCCCAACCACTTAGTTTTTTAATAATTATGAAGAACCGATCTCAAAACAGGATGCCTTTCCCGCGGGGTAGTTTTATAATAGAACTTGTCACTGTAACGGCGTTACAAGGATGTCCAGGTGAGCTACTTATTCGTTGGTCTTCTCTACAGAGCAAACGGTCTGTGATGGACTGCGCCCACTCATGAGGGGGAAACGGTCTAGTCAGGATAGGCGGCTAAAATGAGTCGTCCATTCCTTTCTCTATATTATAGTAACCACATGCGTCCCGGTCCACCGGTGTCCAATAGATAATGCTACCCACACCCATCCCCACCAAGACGAAGCCTATAAATGGAGGCTGCCACCACACATTCATAATCATCGCAAGAGGCAGCATTATTAGAGGTTATATATCATTCCACCCAGCATTTCCCATTTCCCATTGTCGATCGGAGTTTATTCATATCAGTAGAATTTATATATATATCATTCCACCCAGCCAGGAAGCCATGTCGATGAGGTACTCATATGCTTTTGCATTGGCAGTAATGGTAGTAGCTGCACTGGTTGTGGGCAGTGCTCTAGCCACGCCCAACACAAACTTCGTATCGTCTGCGTGTAACACGCAGAAGATCCCAAGCGGAAGTTCCTTTTATAGTACTCTCGGATCCCTCCTCGTAGATCTAGAGGGAAACACTGCCTTCAGCGGTTACGACTACAAAGCATCGCGTGCTGGCTCACCTACCGCCTATGGGCGTGGCGTTTGCAATCAGGGAATCTCTCAGTCTGATTGCACCGCCTGCCTTAAAAACCTTGGGGACCGCATCTGGAACATTTGCGGCAACGCCATCGGTGCTCGAGTTCAGCTAACTGACTGTTTCATCCGCTACGAGCAGTACAGCTTCTAGTTATATACTGAACGTCTAGTTATATACGCATTCAACGTCTGCATCTAATATCGCATATCTTCTCTATCTATGTTTCAATAAAACGTCTCACGGGATTCTTTGAGCGAGAGAATCTGATGCTGTGGAATTCTCATCAGTCGCTATCTAAATCCTACATATAATATAATAAAACAGTTATCGTGCATTCTCTTATTTTATTTTCCGTTCCGCTGTCGCTGCCAATAATTCCATTCATTCTGTTTTGAATATTTTCCGTTCCGCTGTCGCTGCCAGTAATTTCATTCATTCATTCATTCTGTTTTGAACATTTTAGGAGAAATCTGGTTGAAACTAAGTACCATGAACAATTACGTTCACATCGAATTGTTCAGTGACATGTTATTATTATGCATATCTGTAGCTTTTTAAATTGATCCGACTTCACAAAGTAATTATCGTAGTTTTTAATATTTTTATTCATACGCTGTAACTGATGTCATTTTTGCATATACGATTTTGCATATATTTATTAAGTATTTAAGTTATTGGTTACTATTAATAAATTGATTAATTAAAATGTAATTAATCTAAATTAATAAATTTAATTAGAAAAAAAGTTGATATAATCATTGGTTGAAATTATAAGAGTTAGCTTTTAAGTAATGTTTACTTGCATATTGTAATTTGTAATTTTGAGGAGGAAAACGATGACATTACAAATTTTAGGCGAACTCTCGGAACAACCAAAATATAACATCTAATTTTGTAACGTGTGTATATATATATCAAATTGTTTTCTGTTCGGATATAACATCAAAATTTAAAAAGGAGATTAAGTATAATTTCTCCTCTAATTATTGATCTCCAGCTTTATTGACCTGAAACATGGATGAGAAGAAAGTTGTTATTTTTCTTTGTATGTGAGGGTTTTTTTTTTTAATTATTATGAAAATCGGAAAATACATCCGTCTGTATCATGATAATCATATATTATATTTTTAATGTATAAATTATAATATGTTTTTAGAATGAAAGCGGATAAATATTGTATATTTCGATTGGATGCAACTTCCACTGTCACATAACTTTTCATTGCAGCGCAAAAATTATATGCGTAAACGGTTAAGTTTAAAGAAACTGGAAATGCAAAATATCTGGTTGGATTCGTGGAATGAATCATTCAACTATTTCTTCTCTATTGTTGAAGCAATTAATTCGGCAAGCCCGTTCTTTGGATTTCGGTTACATTAATTTACTTCTTGTCAAAGCCTCTTGTCAAAGCCTCAAGGAAAGTT
>APFE030124466.1:0-10386 GCA_000404065.3 Pinus taeda
GTAAATATTGCTGAGAAAACTGTAAATAAAATTGTTGATAATCCTTTATTTTGGTCACTATACTTTGATGGGTCTAAATCTAGTGAAGGTGTAGAAGTATGGTGTATTTTAGTTAGCCCTGAAGGAGAAAAAACTATGTTATCATGTAGACTGAATTTGAATGCACAAATAATACAGCTGAATATGAGGCCTTAGTTCAAGGACTATATAAAGCTATTGGTCTTAAAGTTCAATATTTGAAAGTGTTTGGTGATTCAGAGATTGTCATAAAACAAGTTAGAAATACAATTCACTGTCTTTCTATTCATCTCAAACACTATCAGTCTCTGGTGCAGGAACTCATATCTCAATTTTTAGCATTCAATATTTCTCCTATCCCTAGATCCCAGAATGCAGCAACAGACTTGCTAGCTAATGTTGCTTCTAAACTCCTATCTTCTGAAGATTACAGCCCATATAGATTTTCAGTAGAGTTAATTTTTAGACCATCAATTCCTGACAATGTCAGCAATTGGCGAGTGTTCAATCATGACGAAGACATTTTAAATTTCTTGACTTCCAACAAGTCCTACAATGATCAAATCATTGATGAATGTGACCATGACCTTCAAATGAAGGAAAAGCAGGAAGAAAACTCAATACCAAAACCAGTGGTTAAGCTTGAAGATCTTTATGATATTAAAGATAGGTTTAAACAGGCGACCAATTCAAAGTTCCACTTTAAGATTTGAATTGATAAACCTAGGTACTAAGGAAAACCCTCAAAACATCAATTTGGGATTAGGACTTTCTTTGGAAGAAAGAACAACATTCATTAGGTTATTACGAAAAAATAAATATGTCTTCGCTTGGAAATATGATGATTTAAAAACATACGATGCATCGATCATTCAGCATACTATTCCAATGCTTTCTGAACAAAAACCAGTCCAATAGAAGTTAAGGAAAATCCATCCTAACTTAGAGAGTAAATAAAATCCGAACTAAATAAACTCTTGAAGGCTAAGATCATTTTTCTTGTCCGCCATTCAAACCGGGTCTCCAATATGGTGCCTGTTAGAAAGAAAAATGGCGACATCAGGACTTGCATAGATTTTAGAAATCTTAACAAAGCAAGCCAAAAAGGTAACTTCCCATTACCTACCATGGAGCAGATACTCCATTCAGTAGTTGGTTCTGAGTTAATGTCCTTTTTATATGGTTTTTCATCATATAATCAGATTTTGGTCCATCCTGATGACAGGATTAAAACTACCTTCAGAACTAAATGGGGAACTTATGCTTACCAAAAAATGCCTTTTGGACTTATCAATGTAGGAGCTACATTCTAAAGAGCAATGGATATAGCATTCAAATGATTGATCAATAAAACAATAGTTGTCTATTTAGATGATATTACTGTATTTTCCAAGAAAAGGTCTAATTATTTACATGATTTAAATCAAATCTTTGAACGCTGTAGAAGGTATGGTATCTCGCTCAATCCCAAAAAGTCCTTCTTTTCTCTTAATCAAGGAAAACTCTTGGGATTCGTTGTTTCCAAAGATGGTATTTATATTGATCCGAATAGAATTAAAGAGATTTCTGATATTCCATTCCCTCATAATAAAAAATCCATGCAGTCATTTTTGGGTCAAATTAACTTTGTTAAAAGATTCGTTCCAGATTTTTCCCATATTATTTTACCATTGCAAACGATGATTAAGAAAAATTTGGTGTTTAGATGGGGATCTGCAAAAAAAGAGGCATTTGATTCTATCAAACAATCAATAATTAATGCCCCTGCTTTAAGCACTCCCAATTTTTCAAATCATTTCATACTGTATACTCTCGCATCCACCTTGTCTTATGCAACAGTGTTGACTCAGATTAATGATCAAAACTTGGAGGCACCAATTTCATTTTATAGTTCGAATCTTCAAGGTGCCAAACTTAATTATTAAGAAGTTGAAAAGCAAGCCTTTGCTGTGTACAAAGCTGTCAAACACTACAGACCCTTCCTTTTAAAAGCTTGCACAAAAGTCATAGTTCCTTTTTCAGCAGTAAGACAATTACTAATTCAAAGGGAATTAGGAGAAAAAAGGGCAAATTGGGTCACAACATTACAAGAATATGACTTGGAAATCAAGCCAGCAAAGATTGTCAGAGGCCAAGGTTTTTGCAAGTTATTAGCAGGAGCATCCAATATTCAAGAATCAGAAGGTACAATCACATTGAAGAAATCAATCAGATAAGTATCACTGGTCCTGAATCACAACATGCAAATTTGATCTTCTATTTAAAAAATGGATACGCACCTTCTAATCTTTCCTATAAAAACAAACGTGCCATTAGATTAAAAATGAAAAACTTCATAATTGTAGATGATGTACTTTTTAGGCGGAATTATGATTCAATTTTATTAAGATGCCTGGAAAAACCTGAAGCACAAAAAGTTTTGCAGGAGCTACATGACGGACCAGTAGGAGGACATTTTGGAGCTGATACAACAGCCCACAAAATCATTCACGTTGGATATTATTGGCCCACGCTATTCAGAGATACTCACGAATACATAAGGAAATGCCGAAGTTGTCAAATCTCCAGTGGAAGAGAAAGAAAACCAGCTTTCCCTTTGCAACCAGTCAACATTGAACAACCTTTCGAGCAATGGGGATTGGATATCATTGGGGAAATCACTCCACAGTCATCCAAACAACATAAGTATATCCTTATTGCTACTGATTACTTTACTAAGTGGGTTGAAGCAATTCCTCTAAAGACAACAAACTCTGAAGTAATTATAGAGTTTATAGATCAATTCATTATTACCAGGTTTGGTGTCCCAAACACTCTTGTTTTCGATAATGCATTTTATTTCTCTGGAAATTCTATATTTGAGTTCACTATCAAAAGAGGGTTTAAATTGAAATATTTTGCGAATTACTATCCCCAAGGTAATGGTTTAGCAGAATCCACCAATAAAAATCTCATCAAAATCATTAAGCAAACTATTGAGCAGAATCATAAAAACTGGCATAAATCTTTGATATTTGCACTATGGGCTGACAGAATAACACAAAAGGCTTCCATAGGTACTTCTCCATTTAATCTTGTATATGGGAAAGAAGCAGTCATACCAACCAATTTATTGCTTCCATCTCTAGCCATAGTGCAGTTTATTGAAGAAAGTCCCCCATCTTCTATTAAACTAAGACATGATCAAATCTTAAAATTAGAAGAAGAAAGGGAAAAGGCTAGGATTATTCATGAAAAACATCAGCAAATTATCAAGTCATCTTTTGATTCAACTTCATCCAGTTCAAAACAATTACAAGTTGGCGATCTAGTTCTGAAATGGGACAAAACCCATGAAGATAAAGGAAAACACACTAAATTCCAGAAAATGTGGCTCAGACCATTTCAAATCAATGAGAAGATAGGCCATTCTACTTTCATATTGCAAGATCTATCAGGTAAGAGATATTATCTTCCTGTTAATGGCCTTATCTTGAAAAAATTCTTCAATTGAGGAGGTAACTCCTGCTTTTGTAAATATTCAATTTTCAGCAAAATTTGTGTTCATAGTTTTTAGGATTATTAGGAAATAAAGTTGTAAGATATTTCCATTGGCCTTGCTAATATTGAAAAAAAGTTGCTCAAAGAAATAGTTTTGAAAATATTTTACTTTTAAAAATGGAAACCTTAAACAAAAGGAAAAATTTCTAGGAAATTAGGTATATTTAGATTCTGAAACCCCATTTTATTTTTGTGAAATATTCTCAAGATTTAGAAGTACTGTAAATCATTTTAATGTTTTCAAATGGCCAAAAAACGGTTATCAATATAAAAATAGAAATTGATTCAATCTTAGCATCTTCAACTCTTACCCTGTCATCCATGCTCTCTTAAGGAGAAAATTGTCCATCCCATTCATCAAAGTTTATGATTACTTAGAGTGTAATTCTAAAATATATTTGATATAAAAGATAAGGGGTCTTATTACAAGCCTGCTTACCATGATCATTGGGGAATAGTTCAACTTACATTACCAATACTGAATACCAAAATAGGTTAATGGCTTATAATTATAAGACAAGGGGTCTCAACACTAGCCAGCTTGTTCAGTTAAATTACAACCAATGAATGGCATTGTCAAATAGCTGGCCACCAAACTAGGACAATGGCTTTTTATATTGCAAAATAATGAAAAAGAAAAAGAAATACAAAATATGAAGACATATTTTTGGATTCATTCTTTTAATCATACTCTGAAATGGATGGGATAATGGACGATTAAATGGTTAAAAGGTATCCCTGTCGAGACTATGAACGTTTGCTGGCAGCAGAGGCTCTACCTATGACAGATGAGTCATTATAAAGCTAAGTTGGAAAGGCTCTTTGTTTTATCATTATCAACCAATAAAGGCTAATTTAAAACTTAGATTGTATTTAATTTTAACAAGGGAAGAAACTAGCAAAAATAGCTATTATTGGATTTATAATTTATGTACACCTAGTTATATTAGAATTCTCCTCTTAGATAAGATTTCTATATAAAGAAAGTTTAAGTATTTCAACATTTTTTCAAAGATAACTATTTCTCCCAGTGAATCGCCAATTGTTGTGCTGTACAACAACCCCCCATTACATAAAATTTTTCTTTTTAACTATAATATGAAATGGGTCCCTTTTATAGATGTGTGAATAAAATTGGTATCAACTCATCCTTCATCAGAAGGTCCAAAAGAAACAATACATTATAAACCTTTTGAACAAATATAAATCGGTCTTATGAAATAAATATATAATTCTTTCTTATTGCGATAAAACGATCGCAAAATCGTATATCGTAACAACAAAGGATACATAACGCAAAGACCCATTGGTTTACCCCGATCTGAAAAGTGAATAATTATCGATTATCGGGAAAGGCAAGCAAGTGTAACAAAAGGCCCTCCCACTTTTCTCCGATGCGATATCGCTATCGGCAATCGGGGAATGTAGTGCACACACGTTAAAGACACCATTAAAAAACTCCCGATGTGATAAGGTGTATCACCATCGGGGATCGGGGATTTTGCGATGACACAAATATTACTACCTAAGCATTTCTCCGATTGCGATCTGATAAAGCTAGGCACGAATTTCAAAATAGATTGAAAAGGCTTGCATATATTATTTTAGATTATTATTAAAAGCCTTCCCGTTCCCAATAGCAACTCACTTGTGATTAGCCACCAAAAAACTCAAGCCACTCTTGAACGAATCATTCGACGAATAAATGATATGATGGGTATTTAAAATGATTGACAGGTTAAAGTTGCCAATTAATGAAGCGGTTATGCTGAGATCTCCACTTAGATTGTATCCGCGACAGTATTATTTTATGTTTAGAGAGTCTTCGGCGAAATCACATAAACCATCTTTTGTCGACGCGTTTCGAACCAACCAGTGTGGTTCATCGTCAGGACAAGTTGAATAACCAATCTAGCTTCGCTTGTTAAATAGGATGTGCAGAGACTCCAACGGCTATATTGCCAACGACTAATTTTGACCTAATGACCCAAGTCAAACCACTAACATTCTTGATCTAATTTATTATTATTTTTCGAAATAAGCTAAATTGGGTAAACAATATTAAAAGAATTCATTTGTTAATTTAGCTAATTTTATTTGTTTATTAATAAATGTATATGTATATCTAAAAACGAATAATATACAATTTTTATTTATTATTTCTAGAAATTAGCTAAATCAGGTAAATTACATATTAAAAGAATTTATTTGTTAATTTAACTAAATGTATTTGTTTATTAATAATATATAATTTATTTAATTATCATGGTCCATTAAATTAATAAATTATATCAAATTTCATAAATAATATAATAATTTATATTTACTAATAATCTGTATTTATTAAATATTTTATTATTCCAATATTATTAAGTACCTAGTCAAACCACTAACATTCTTGATTTATTTAATTTATTATTATTTCTCGAAATAAGCTAAATTAGGTAAATAATATCCAAGAATTCATTTGTTAAATTAGCTAATTTAATTGTTTATTAATAGATGAATATGTCTATCTAAAAAGGAATAATATATAATTTTTATTTATTATTTCTAGAAATTAAATTATATATTAAAAGAATCTTATTTGTTAATTTAACTAAATGTATTTGTTTATTAATAATATATAATTTATTTAATTATAATGGTCGCATTAAATAAATAAATTCCTATCAATTTCAATAAATAATAATTTATATTAATTAATAATCTATAATTTATTAAATATTTATTAATCCAAATATTATTAGTCTTAATGAGCATGTTTATTAATAATGCATATATATAAAGGAAACTAACTCAACCAACTTATTTACCATTGGTACCTCATATATTTATTAATAATAAATTTATTTATCACTTAAACTTAATGGTCAATTTTAAATTAGATCTTCTCTCAAGATCCAATTGTATTTATTAACTAATCAATATTTATTTAGTAATTAATATATTCCAATAATCTTATTCAAATTGACCATGTAATTTGGTAAATATATTATTATCTATGAGGGTTAAAATGTTTTATTTATCAAATATATATGAAAAGGGCTAATAATTATCATTTCAATTCTCAAGGAATATTCGTAATCAAATATATATACATAACTAATTGAAATTATGAAAACACAAATCTAATAAAATTATTTCTTGAATATTATTAATCTAATACTAATATACCCAATAATAACAGAAAAGAAATATGTTATTACGATAATTAGCCCTAAATTAATTAATACCCATTAATAACTCATACAATAAACTCATACTATAGGAGCTAGGAATTAAAGGGGAGAAAACTCGAGGAAAAAGGGGGACCAACCATCGAAAACCAACCTTAATGAGAGGGATAAAAGAAACCCTAGGACTTAACAAAAAAGGAATTGAGGAGGCTAGGAAGACAAGGCTGGGACCTAGCAACTGCTAATCTTCCAGCCATCATCCCTATTAAGATTGCTCGGCCATCATCCCTATAATGGTTAATTTTATTATATGGTTTTAAATTTTTATTTTGAGTTTATGGGCTCATTATTTGTCCAAATTGAATTCTGGAAGACGCACAATGATTAGGGCTCAGAGGTGGATGATCTTGAAGGCATAAATGCATTATTGATAAATATTTGATGACCGTAATTTCTCTTTTGCCTGAGTTTGATAGTTTATGAGAAGGTTGTAGTGGTTTTGGATATATGGGGAAAATGGGTTCCAAGAAGTAGTTGGAGTAGAGCATGGATAACAATACAACAATAGGTTATTTAATTCGAAAATTATATTATCTGAAGAGAAGGTGGATTCAATTTGAAATATATTGAAAAGAGGTCCACAAGGAGTTGAAGAAGGAGTTGGGTACCTCCACTTAGGTTGGATCCTATTATAGGTCAAAGCCTAGTCATCATCAAGTCCGGTGCCTCAATTAGGTTGGAGACTAGAGTAGGTTAAATTTTCTCATCATCAAGGTTGGTGCCTCAATCAGGTTGGAGTCTAGAGCAAGTTGGAGCTTGCCATTATCGATGTTGGTGCCTCAATTAGGTTGGAGCCTAGATTAGGTTGGAACTAGCTCATTATTGAGGTTGGTGCCTCAATCATACTGTAACCTACAGTGAGTTGTTTCTTGTACAACTTTTAGGTTGGTTTTCCAATTAGGTTGTAGCCATATAGAAATAGCAACTTCCATATTTTAGGGGTGGGTGCCTCCAACAAGTTGATGCCTACAAATCTATGTAATGAATTGAAGAATAATAAGAAGAAGAATTTGTGGTTTTCTCCCATATGGGTTTCCATGTAACTGTTTGTGTCTATTTTTGTGGATGTGATGGCTCTTGATGTCTTACTGATGTGATGATAGCTTCATGATGCATTACTTTGTTTATTGATATGTTGCAAATGGTTATGATGCATTGGTACATAATTGTTCATTGATGAAAAGCTGAGGACTGGTTAAATTACTGTCACACTAATTCACCCCCCCAGTGTGATCTTTGGTCCAACCGTATGCACTCAACATAATTTTTTGGTATTTCATATAATGCATATTTATTCTATATTTATTTCTTTACTTATTTGTTGTAGATGGTTCTCCTTCAATTTCTCTAAATATTTGCTACCTAGTGCATTCTCACTTTGCTCATTTATGCGTTGATATTTTTCAATTTGAGTATTTTCTAGCCAAGTCCTACTTTCCCACTATAATAATTCCATCCAATATGCTCCATTGGTAGCTTCCTTCACTTAGAAATTTGTATCCCAATTTCATTTATTAGAAGATTTCAACACATTGTAATGTTGCACATTATTTCATTCCCTTTCCTTCACATTGTGGTCTCTCCAACCAACTTAAACAGTTTCATCATGTCATGTGTTTCCATTACCTCTAGTTGTCCATTGAATTTTCTCAATCATTGGATACTTTTATTCACCTAAATGTGTTGTTTTGTGTGAAGACTTGTTTTTTCTACTCAATGGCACTCTACTACCAATGGACTTTCAAAATTAATGAATCTTCCTTCATCCATTATTTAACACTATTTTCACTTACACCTTTCTTCCACTAGACACTCTAATAATAGAAACAATTTTCTTGCTCTGACACTATTGAAGAGAAATAGTACATTTAGGAGTTGCAAACCCTTTTAGGAATACTTTGCTTACACATATAGGTGAATTACCCATCTTGTGAGTCACACATCACCTCATGAGATCATTTCTCTCTTTTGTAATAAGATCTACTTTCATCAATGCACTTATAAATTCACAACTAAGGAGTATTACTAATCTGGAAATGGGGCACTCAGGTGATCCGAATGGAAAATGGCATCAACCCATGGTATTCATCCACCCATGTTATTCATCCATCGATGGAATTTACCCATGGTATTGTAAGTGGTATCCACTCATGGTATTTATCCACCCATGGTATTGTAAGTCACATACACCCATAGTATTCATTCACCCATGGTATTTGCCCATGGTATTATGGCATCCACCCATAGTATTCATTTACACATGGAATTGAGCCGATGGTATTGTGACATCCACCCATGGTATTCATTCACCCATGGAATTGATCTGTGGTATTGTGACATCCACCCATGGTATTCATTCACCCATGGAATTGACCCATGGTGTTGTAACTGAAAAATACTATAAGTAACAAGTCGCATTTTGTAAAAGGACAGATTGTCCGCCACAATGTAGCCTTTACAGTTATTCTCTGATTTAATAAAAAAAAAATCTTTGTGGTTGTTTATTAGGCATTCTCCTCTTTTTCTTTTGGCATTTCAATTTTTCAGATCTTGGGCGCCCCCGCACCCCCCCCCAAGATCCATTTCAATTTTTAGATCTTGGGGCTATTGGCATTATGATTCAGGTGTTGTCCTTGATGGCAACTCACTCAGAGGAATGATACAGGTGATGGCAACTCACTCAGAGACAGATCAAAGTGCAGCATGTAAACAAAGAGATATACGCAGGTTGACCGTGAAGAAAGGGCGTATATACGCGGGTTAGCGAAGCAGAATGGGCGTACGTGTATACACGCGGGTTAATAAGAGTAACGACGCGTACATGTTGGAAATCATGGTTTTGGTCCGTGGTATTTGGTCCATAGTATTTGGTCCAAAATGACGACCCCATGTATTGGGTTCATGGTATTGTTTCTACATGGTTTTGGACCATGGTATTGAGAGAAGCCTAACCTATATAAGGAGAAGATCATTAGGCCAAGAAGGAGTGCAAGGGTGAGCAAGGAATGAATGTCTGACGAAGTGCGAAGATCTAGTAGTGCTAGTTATCTGTTTGTGCTGCTTGGATTGGGTTGATATAACAGCGAAGGTACAAGTAATTATCTTTAGATCTGTACGCGGGTTGTATGAGGTGAAAGCACGTATACACGCGGTTTTGGTATAGTAAAGTGGCATATGCATTATGAGATTTCGTATTTCAGGGTGCTGTTGATTCTACTGGTTGTTGCAGAGTTCTGGACTCTGGTTTGCGTTCTGTGTTTTTTGACAGGGTTTCAGTGATTCAGTTTTGGGTGATTTAGAGATTTATGATGCAAGTATAAGTGGATGATTGTATTGCAGCAGTGATTGTTTTGTACTTATGGATCCAGTCTGAAAATTGATGAAACGTGGTCCCTGAAGAAAAGAAGATTGCAGCCTTATGTAGGTCAACACCTACATACTAGTATATCCACTAGTACAAGAGCTAAGGGGGTTGTAGCTCCCTTCCAGAAGTAACTGGAAAATGAGAGAGGGTTGTAGCCCTCTATAGGTTGTAGCCTGCGTACTGGTAAAGGACTGCACCAGTACATTGTAAAAGAAGTTTCTTATT
>APFE030124467.1:0-26105 GCA_000404065.3 Pinus taeda
AGCCATACCATTTAACTCAAATGGACAAGCTCTTACCCAATGGTGAACTTGCTTCTCTGTACTTGTAGCCAACTATACCAACCAAGATTATGCATGCACTTCTTTTCTCAAACCAAAATTATCCACCAGGTCAAAACTAATATAATTATAGTTAGATCCAAGATCAATCAAAAAATAAACAACTTGATCACAAAGCTTACTGTCCATCTCAATGATCGATGCCTGATGATCCACCTGCCTGTTGTCCACAGTTGCATAAAACAGAGGAATGTTATTACTAACATCACCAACTGTATGAGCCACCTTAGCATTGTATATTTGGGGTCTACCACCACTTTGATACTGCTGACAATCCCTCTTATGATTATCCTTACCACATATCCAACACTACAATGGTTCCCTATCACTGCCTCTATCATGCTGCTCTCCATGTCCCTTCTCAGTTGTATTGAATCGCTTGTAAGTTACTGCACTATCTTTCTCACTTGCATCTTGAGGTCTCCCTCACTTTGGTGGCCAATTTCCTTTAGCTTTGTCATTTTTCTTCAAGTCATGTTTCAACTCAACCTTGTGCTTCGACTACTCACAACAATGCTTCAACTTTCGAATGGCCTCCTCCAATGATTTAGGCTCATCGAACTCAATCCAGTCTCTATATGCAATTGGAAATCCACTAATGAATCTATGAGTCTTGTCGTTATCCTCTCTGAGGTAAGGCACACATCTCAACAGCTCCAAAAATATGCTAGTATACTTCTCATCTATCATTGAACCCACCTACAACTCATAAAACTCCTTAGCTCTGTTATCATAATAGCTCTCAGACAAGTACTTCTTCTTGAAGAACCTTTCAAATGCATGCCAAGTCAAATAATCCTCATGTATGTCCTTGAAATTCTTCATTTCTTCCCACCAAATATCCACTTTACCTTTGAGACTAAAAAGGGTTATCCTTGCTTTCATGTCTTTTGAGTAATCATGCAATATAAAGAATTTACTCATGCCAAGCAATCAAGCTTCCGCATCTTGCAATTTCTTCATCTCTCCATCAAAGGTATGTGGCTTTGCCTTATTAAATTCACCTGGAAAGTATCCCTTATCATTCCTCCTATATGAATGATAATGATGACGATCATGATGTCTATCAGAACCAGAACTAGAGTAATACATGTGTTAGTCACCCCTCCTATCTGGAGTGTCCAACATCCTGCCATCTCTAATAGTGTGAGATCTATCGCACCTATGTCTACTATGTGACATGTTTGTACATGCCCCATTAGTTATGTCCTCATGTCCATGGCTAATCTAAATAGATCCCTGTCGCTGCAAATCTGACAAACTTTGAAGTAATATCGCATTCACCTCTGCTTGTTTCTCTTGTGCCTACATGATTTTTTCATTGTTTTCTTTGCAACTCCTTATTTCTTCCTTTAGGCTTCTCAATGTGTCTTCAAAGTCAAAAGAGTGCCCCACACCACAGTGCCCATCTGGTTCACAGGGAGATTCTATGTAGTCTACCACTTTGCTAGTCATCTGATCTCTTTCCTGCAAGGAACACTATTTCAACTAAACCAAATCACCATAAATCAACGTAGCTTAGCATAAATCTGGGAGGATACCTTGTCTACAAGATCATCAAATCAGCGTGATGCATGTACAACATAACCATAATAACATATAGACATATATCAATCAGTGCATCAATTCATAACCATCATACTAACTAGGGTCTAGTCATCAATGCAAGGCCATATCAATAATTCATGTTATGACCTCATGCATGAAAACAACCATTACTCATGTATACACATTGCCTCATGCAACTATCCACCTGCATAAGAAATGCCTAATCAACTACACATATGCATAATTGCATGTAGTCAAGCATAAGCGATCAATTATTGTAATCAACCTACAAGATTGATGCATGTAATCAAATAACCAAGAATGAAACCCAATGTACAACGATATAATCAAGCCGCATATAATTTTATAACCCATCATATACTCATGAAGATGCATTCCATAAAACTGACATCAAGTTCTGTGTGATAACCTTACTACTACCATGATCATTATGATGCAATGCAACAAGCACATTGAAGGCAAGTGTAAGAGACACACACGCAACTGACATGCATGCATGACCAACACATTCACCCTTATTTTTAGCACCATATATGACCCAAAGATAGTGCAACCATGATCTGATACCAATATGTAACACCCTTCCCAGGTCTACCCAAAGTAATCATTCCAACCGGGGTAAACATGAGGGGAGATGCTACTATGATCTGATTTGACCTCCTATGTCACCTTAAGGAAGTGGAATTGATGGAACATCACATACAGTCATCCAAAATCATCCAAAGAACCCTCACGAGACAATTCATCGACTCAGACAACCTGTCCCTGGGTCCCATTGCTATTGAGCAGCTCTTAGGCCATAGTCTCTCTCATGTTATGGGCAAGGGAGCAACCAGAAACCTAAATTCACTCTCACAGGCCTGCCTGCCAGAGGCTATGGACCAAAATTGATAGTTATGTGCCAGCGACTTTGGGATTTAAGCCACTTTTCTAGCCCATAATCCTGGCCTCTACCGAGAACTTTTTGTAACTTCCAAAATTCATTAAAAACATGAAAACAATGTTGATAAATCAAAATCACCCTCAGGACTAGGACTAAGCATCCCCAACTGGGACTAACATTTTGTCAAACACTTGGCATCAATGCAAACCTACAGTTCTAAGATACAAGACAGAGCATAAATGACTGGAATAACTTATGAAACATAAACAGAAGGATCAACTCCTTCTCCATTAAACTACTACATCATCAATTAGGTATTGCATCCATCCATTTAATAGTTAAAATTAAATATATAGGAAATAACCATGACATAAACCAGTCACTGAACCATTCTTATAACCAGCATGAAACCATATAAATATCAAAGATATGACAGCCATTAGATCCACATATAGATTAGTGCAGAAGTAAGAGAATTTATATTTTATTATCATAGGCAAATCTAACCAGGTTCAAGACTTCCACATACAACCCGACCATAGACATGGATGAACCAAATCTCTCTTCCATCTAGTCACCCCCATGCCATATTCCAAGCATGAATTTGGGATCTCATAGAACAACCAATCTAAGAACAACCAAGGGAATGTAGAGGTTAAACCACCCCCACCCTCATTAAAAAGTGATCACACCAAAATCGATGCTCCGATCACAACTGAATTGATCTTGGAACGCCATCCAGAATCCATCACTATCCTTGAGGATTTTTCCATCTCCTTGTCTCTCAATATTTACCACAATACAAACCGAGATCACTAGGCCCTAAACTGAGACTACTCCCTTAGGCTTTACTATGTATCCCACCAAAATTGGTCAAGGGATTCCTAGGTCTTTGGGAATGAACTTTGAAACCACCTTTGCCCCGAATTCTGAAATACATATGAAAATTCCAAAGCTCAAAAACTGAAATAACATCCCAACATACCATGGCATCTAGAAAAAGGCAAGACCAGACTGAAACCCACTGTCATAACCTGGTAAAACCATGCCACTGACAGCAAGAGAATCATACACCAACATGAAAATCCATGCATGTCCAACCATATAGGAAAGCATACATGCAAAAGGTTACCTACAAGTATTCATGTTGAAGTTTCTTGAGTCCTCCTTTCCTTTACTTGATCCTCTCTTGCATTTCTTTTCCTTTCCTTTCTTTCCCTTTCCCTTGCTTCAAACTAGAGTGCTCCAAGAAAACTTTAAGTGACTAAGAGTGAGTGAGAGAGAGAGAGAGAGAGAGAGAGAATAATGAGAGAGCTGCAAACTTGAATTGACAAAAGGCTACCAATTTATCCTAAGAAGCCTTTTTATGAATGAGGCCTCTATTTTCTTCATTTTCCATTATTTCCCTTCAATTTCCTCCTCACACGCAACTTATGACCTTTCACCTTACTAGTTTAGAGCAGGATAGACACTTCACTCAAACTCAAGGAAGAGAGGCTCAAATTGAAAGACCACTTTGTTGTGCATCAAAGCTACATAAAGCACTGGTTTGATAGAAAATCCACATGGGAACATAGCTTATATGTGGACAGCATAGTTCTGAAATGGGATAAACCCCACGAAGGCAAAGGTAAACATGCTAAGTTCTATCCATTATGGATAGGACCATTCATAATTGAAGAGAGCCTCGGCCACAATGCCTTCAGGCTAAAATATTTGGATGGGAGTATTGAACCCCTTCCCAAAATTGGTTGAGACATTAAGCATTATTTTTAGTAGGGGCTGCGAGTTTCACTTACTCTACATATTGTTTTAAGTTTTATTTTTCTTTCGTTTGAGGTAGTTGTGTGTCCATTGTCAAGTCATGTCATGTTGTGTCTCATTGTTAATCATTGTACATAAATAAGACATGTGTGTAAAGTGCATGACCCAAATCATTTGTAGTGTAATCAAAGAGAAGAGTGATAGCTACAACGCTTGGCTTTATGTGTATTCTCTTTTTTTTTGGAAAGTTCCATAGGTTGATGTAAGTCAAAATTTAAAATATGATTCATCCAATAGGAGAACGCTGAGGGAACCTATTAGATCCATGTTTATGCTAGCACCTGAGCTGGTCATCTTGATATATGTCTACTTATGTGTTAATTCTTTTGCAATCTAATAGATAAGGGATAAGGGGAAAATCTAAAGACAAAAAACCTAAATCAAAGGTCTTAAAATACTTCTCTAAAGTGGGAACCTCCTCTACTCTAAATAAGTCAGAATCCCTCTTCCGCTCATTGAACATATTAAGTTCCAATGCATAGTCCTAGAAACTAAATAAATAAAGGGTGAAAGAAGAGAAAGGCTTCCTGCACAAGGAGGTGAGTAAAGTGACTTGACCAGGGTGCTTTCCACACTTGCTGGCAGTGAAGCAACGCTTGTGCTCCTGAAGTGATTCCATTGGGGTACCGTCTAGACCTGCTAGTAGTGGAGAAACACTAGAGATGAAAAATCTATACTATGAATATCCTAAACTTGCCATGCAAATTACCCTTTCCTGAATTGAACTAATTATTATACGGTGTATCTTTATGTGAGTTCAACCAGGTACATAAAAACGAATATGATATGTATCAAACTAGGTTGAAAATGGGGAACCTGTGACAATCAATACTTCTTGAAGGTGTGACCCTTAACTAAAAGCTAATTTCCAGATAGAAAGGTTGTCATTTGTCTAGTGTATCGCCAAGTGTTTTCGCTTCTACAACACCGACGAAAATTTCACTACATTCTAATTTTGGAGCCTACTTCATGGTTGTATCACATGTTGCATTCATCATCAAGTGTCATTTTGTGTTGTTTCATATGTCTTAAGTGTTCTCAAGTGTCACTGCATTCATTAGAACATATCTATATGTGTTTCATGGTCATAACACCTTTATTATTGTAAAATGGCACCTTCGGGTCGCAGTTGCAAACACTTCATTGTTTATACTTGGGGAATGTGCATAAACTGGTGTTTTAATGTATATTCATCATTGATAAAGTTTGTCTAAGTTTTCTCAATGAGTTAGTATGTGTCGCACATGGTTTTATGTTTAGGACTCATCTTTCTCACCCCATGATCAATCATCCATACTTAGAAAAAATTTGGTTGCAAAGTGAGCCCATTAAGGCCAAGAGCACATGAGTGCACTCCAAAGCCTTGATGGGAGACCATTCATTGTTTAGAAGTGTGCATGCTCCCTCCTATAGAACTAGGCACACTTTAAAAGCATGAATCCCATTCCCTGTTTTGAACTGTACCCTCCAAATTGATTAATTCTTCCTTGAGCGCAGTCCTTCGACTCAAAGAAGTGTGCCCTCCTTGAGCACATTGGCGCACCCTGAAGACCCAAAGCTCAATCCTGCAACCTTCCCCTATGCATCCTGCACCCTCCTAAACTGCTTCATTGCACTAGAACACCCTGAAGACACAAATCCCAAACCTTCAACCTTCAAGAGTTCACCCTACACCCTTCTTTAGGTGACTTAGGTGCATGAGTGCATCCTGAAGGCACGAATTCTTAGACTTCAACCTTCAAGAGTTTTCCTTACACACTCCCTCTCTCTGTGGGATGCAAGTGCACTTGGGAAGCCCGAAGCCTTCCCATTCATCATTTGAACTTGTGGCATGCACCATGCCTTGATTACTTTCTTCCTTAGGGCACATGAGTGCTTGTCAAGCCTTGAATCTCCTCCTCCTCAATCCTTCAGCCTTTCAGAGTGACCCTTATACCCTCAAGCTCCTTTAACCATTTTAAGCTCACCAAAAAGGCACAAACAAGAAAATATACATAAAAACATGGTTGAGTGGGATACTTTCAGACTGATATTTACTCATCATGAGTCATTTCAGAAATACGTATTCCAACGACCTCATGGAAATCACACATGAAGAAGATCCAGAAAAGAGGATAAATAGAGGAAGCACGAAAGAACCAAGAACACACCCAAAACTTGATGATTGAAGCACCCTAGAGATTCCAAGGTTGAAGACCCTTTGGAGTATGGAAGTTC
The DNA here is from genome assembly GCA_000404065.3 of Pinus taeda. Classification (NCBI taxonomy): domain Eukaryota; kingdom Viridiplantae; phylum Streptophyta; class Pinopsida; order Pinales; family Pinaceae; genus Pinus; species Pinus taeda. The sequence goes on from APFE030124467.1 coordinate 6,572, forward strand.
TTGTATCATAATATGAGCAAAGAATAGAAACAGTGGTATCCATGTCACCACTGAAGAAGATTCATGTCATCAGTCACTTTCAATCCCACTCATTCAAGATAGTCATGTCTCTAGTTTAATCATATGATGATGTTGAGTTCAAGGTGAAATATTGTAATTATTGTAAAGGACAAACAAGTACGATTCCAAGAGTCATGTGTGAACTCAAGAGTCATGGAATTCCAAAGGACATCTAACACCAAAAGACATATGTAATTCCAAAAGTCATTTGGAACTTGAAAGGCTGTAGAAGGCCAAAGGTTACTAGAAGTTAGAAAGTCAAGAATCATAAGGATATGAAAATTAATCCCCAAGTTATAAATAGATCATAATTTATCATGTAAAGGAATTTTAACTTTCACTTCTCCCATAAATCATAAGAGATATAAGTTAATACTTCTGGGGAGAAAGTAGTGGCTCCAACGCTTCAATATTTAGGAAAGTGATGTTCGTTGTATTCGTGCAAATTGGGAATTTTACTTAATATTTGAAGCTTGATGGCCAACATATTTTCATACATGGATTATGAATGTTTGTAATACTATTATGTGAATGTTTATGATTCATGTTTTCTTCCACCAGTACTAAGGTAGTTGAACTATCTTAGTTATTTTAGTGCTTATCTTATTAAGAATTTGTTGTAATGTTTATCAAGATCATCATGTCTTTTGGACTATTCCGCTGGATGTTAGATGAAACATTCTTGTTTATATGTGTCTTTATTACGGTTATACTATTACCTCTCTCTTAGAGGCTCACTTTCTTCCCCCTATGTAGTGGAAAAACCTTGATGCACCTACAACTGAACATCCACCAAGTACACTTGCTTTCTTCTTTAAGGCACATATTTGATTTTCTCTCTTGCTAGCAGCTACATCCAAGGCAGATCTTTAAGTAGATGGAAAGTGGGTCATATTTCGGATGGGGATCCTATCCTAAATGGTGTGAGGTCTAATTGGGACTGCATATTAGGGAGATCCTCTTGAATGTTGGTACATCTTTCACTATCAACACACTACAAATTCATAGTGACTATATCGTGTTCAAAAAGTTGTTTTATGAATGTCTGCATCCTCTATTCTCAATTGGTGATATCCTATCCTTAAGTCAGATTTTGAAAATATGGTTTCCCCTCTCACTTAATCAAACATATCATCAATACGAGGTAGGGGGTATTTGTTTTTAATGGTTAATTTATTGAATGTTGGTAATCTATGCACATTCTAAATGTGCCATCCTTTTTCTTTAAAAATAACACCAGAGCCTCCCATGGTGAGACACTAGATCTAATATAGCCTTTATCAATTAATTATTGTAACTGCATCTTCAACTCTAGTAACTTGGGTATACTCATTCTATAAGGAGCTCTAGACACTAGGGTTGCATCTGGTACTAGATCAATGGAGAAATCTATATCTATGGGGGGCGGGGGGTAAACTCGGGATATCATCCAGGAAAACATCCTGAAATTCCCTAATGATTAGCAGGTCCTCTGATTTTTGTTGTTATGTTTGTTGTTCATTGGTTTCAACATGATCCATAAACAAATGAAACCCTTCTCTTGCACTTTTTTTCATTTCTAAAGTTGAAATCTGTCTAACTGATATTGGTTTTAGTGTGCCTTTAATTAACTGAGTTTGTCCCCCTTGAATTACATAACTTACTATTTTCTCTAAACAATTTATGACAGCTCGATGTTTTTCCAACCATTCCATGCCTATTATTATATTGTAGGACCCTAAGGGAAGTATAATTAACTTTACTTCTATGGATAATCCATTTAAATTGATGGGACATTCTCTCACTTGGCTAGTTACCCTCCTCTTTGTGTTGGTTTCTAACTATACCAACCATGCAGTCTTTAAATTTTCAAATTTTAGTTTACATTATTCCATAATTTGAGCACCAATGTAACTTAAACTAACCCCTCCATCAACTAAGACAAACACATATTTGTTTGAAATAGTACCTTGAATCTTGATCATAGTGGATTGGTCTTCCACTTGTTTATCCTCCAACATTGCATTTATTTCTGGTATGTTTTTGGCAATATCATTTACAGTTGTTGCCTCATGGGTAGCTTGAATGTTTTGAATAGATCTGGGGTTATGTGCATAATCCCTCAACAGATGGGTTTCACCGCACCCCCAACACTTAAACAGTTCCCTATCTTTGACCACAATTATATTTTTAGTATTCAAATCCATAGGTTTGGACCCAATTTGAGATTGTACCAGTTGGGCTAAATTCCACTTACTAAATTTCTTCATATGGTGGTCCTTTCCAAAAATTTTAAGATAAGCACGTTTTTATCTTTTTATCCCATTGCAGATTTGTTTATGTCCTTAACCTAGCTAAGGTTTTGAGCCTTATCCCCTATTCTTAAATTGTTAATAATCCAGTCTTTCTTTCCTTACTGCTCCATCCATTGGTTTAGGATTATTGAACTCAATCCTCTCTTTATAAGGGACTTGTAGGCAGTTCAAAAATAATTCTACCTTGGATTTCCCTTCTTTAATGTAAGGAGCATACCGTAGAAAATTTTTGATTTTAGACACCAACTCACCATGGTTTGTCATAATCTTAACTCATGAAACCCCTTTTCTAGATCTTCATAATATCGTTCCTTCAGGTATCTAGACTAGAATTGCTTCTAGAAATCCTCCTAGACAATTGTCTTTCCTCCAACATATGTACACCCTTGACCTCTTCCCACTAAAGAGCATCTTTGCCTTGCAGCTAATAAATGGCCAATTTGGTCTTCAAATTCTCTGATACTCATAAACTTGGAAATATTTGGTCATGTTCAGGAGTCATGCTTTTGCATCCTCTTCCTTTTCCCCATCAAAAGTAGGGGGTTTTATTTTTCTGAACTCCCCTTGCAGCTCCACTTTCTGCTTCCTTTTATGGTTTTTTGGAAAAGTCTTGTCTTAATCATCCCCACTTTTAGACTTTTTTATTTCATTCTCCACATGTTTTATTTTCAAGAGTTATTTTCTTCCTCCATTCTCTCTTGATTCTACTATCTTGTGACTGGACTTTTCAATTAGGTCTCTAATCATTCTTTCTTGTTCTTCACTCACCTTTAGCAACCACTCATTGTTGGTTCTAAGATAAACTAGATCTTGTTGTAAACTCTTTACAATATCCACCAGCTGATTTGTTTATGTATTATTTCCTGCTTCTAACTCCAAAAAGATTTCGTCTCCTTCTACTGCAGGTGGATGGTTGTCATCTACCATTTCTGGTTGTAACCATGCTTCACTGGAATACCTTATAATCAACACAAACTAGTATTAGAATATCAATTCTTAAATTAGATTCCCAAATTATGCACATAACTGTTTTTCAGGGTAGCAGTTCCTTGTAAACCCATTTTTTGAAAAGGTGCTCTCATACCATCTATCATGAGCCTTGTGTCACATCAATTTTTTTAGTATTAACTTAATTCCCCTCTCATCGATTTTGGTATTTACCATATTTATGGTTTGTAATTCCAACTTACATGTGGTTCGAGGTACACTAATGTTAACGAGTATTAAGTTACCTATTTCTACCTTCGGCAAGACTCTCTTAGCCAAAGGAGTTACCTCCTTCTTCATATCTTTTGTTATTCTTTCCGGTGCATAAATTAAATTATAATGTTATGGAGCAAAGAGGAAAATATAGTAGATCTGGTGTAGGTTGTATCTCTTTATTTTGCTGGATAATACAAAAGGAAAGATTTGTTGTTTCTCCATGGACGTAGCTCAAATTGGGTGAACCATGTATATCTGCGTCTCTCTTGTTTTATGTGTTTCTGTATTTGTGTTTCCACAATATTTTGTGTATTTCATTGTTTTGTTAATTAATTTCTAACAACTTGTATCAAAGTCGAAGGTCTATTTGGCTAGTAAACTCGCAAGAGAGAAGGGTTCCTAGTTCGAGTGGGAGCAATGGAGGAAGATAGTAGGTTTAGGGTCGAGAAATTTAATGGCCAAAAATACCAATTGTGGAAGAAACAAATGGATAGGTATATGTATCATAAATATATGTACCTACCATTGAGAAAAAAAAAATGACAAGTATGACAGACACGGAATGGGATATTCTTGAAAAGAAAGGCACTAGGAACAATACAGTTGTGTCTGGAAGCTCTGGTGGCATTCAACATTTCAAAGGAAAGAACAACAAAAGGTTTAACAATGGAATTGGAAAAACTATATGAAAAACCCTCAAACTCAAATAACATATTTCTTGTAGTGATGTCTTCTAGAGTCATCGCATTCATGTTTTATTGTATTGACATTTCGAACCAACCTCTATAGTTCATCATTAGGATCAGATGTGTGAAAAAGTCAGATAATGATGGGCAAATAAATAGAGGAGAGGTTGGGAAGGTAAGGTATGGATCCTACAGGTTTGATAATGTTAAGAAATAAATTTAATTTAATTAATTAAATATTTTAATTTTTATTTTTATTTTGTTTCTATTGTTTTTTTAATTTTTTATTTTATTGAATGTTTTTTTAATTTTTAATTTTTATTTATTTATTTATTTTTATCTTGGTTTATCTTATGAATCGTTTATTTAATATGAATATGTGAGAAGGTGGATATTTTGTTGATCATTTAAATGAATTTAACAGGGTTAGTAATCATTGAAGTTCTGTAGGGGTAAATTTTGATGATGAATTTAGGGCTCTGATCCTTCTATGCTCATTTCTAGAAAGTTGGAATGACTTAGTTATTCCTATCAATAACTTTGTCTCTGGATCTATTACTTTAAATTTTGATGATGTTGTTGGTTCTATCCTTAGCGAGGAAATGTGACGGAAAATCTCAGGTGAGATATCAAGTAATGCTTTGACTGTAGAGACTAGGGGAAGAAAAATGGAAAGAGGAAGGAGCCCAGGAAATCACAGTAAGTCAAGAAAAGGAAGATCCAAATCTAGATCAAGGATAGTGCGCTAGAAATGTGGGAAGAAAGGACACATGTAGAAAGACTGCAAATATTGGAAAGGAAAAGAAGCAGATGGACAACAAGATAAAAATCATGAAGCAAATGGAGTAGGTGATGTGTTAGAAAATGTTTGATTATTTCATTAGAAAATATTATAGATTCTTGGGTGGTTGATTTAGGGGCTTCATTCCAAGCTACACCTGATAGGAAATATTTGCATGACTATGTTCAAGGATATTTTGGACATGTTCATTTGGGTGATGAGAAACCTTGTAGATCGTTGGGATGGATAAGGCTTTTACAAAGAAACATAATGGAAACCAATGTCTATTGAAGGAGTTAAGGCATGTTCCAGATCTAAAGAAAAATCTAATTTGAAAAGGGAAGTTGGGAATAGAAGGTTGTGTAACTACATTCACAGAAAAAACCATAAAGGTCACTAAAGGATATGTGGTAATAACAAAAGGAGAAATGGTTGGTACATTGTATTTATGCAATGATATTTCTTATTATGTTAATTATTTGACCTCCACATGAGAAGACATGACATTGTGGCATCATAGGCTCAAACACATGAGTGAGAAAGGGATGTAGATTCTTCACTCAAGAAATTTGTTGTCGGGTTTGAAGCATGTTGATTTGGATTTCTGTGAAAATTGTGTTTATGGAAAACAGAAGAGAGTCATATTTATCAAAGTTGGGAAGGAAAACAAGAGAAAAAAATAAATCTTTTGCATACACATGTATGGGGACATTTTCATGCATCATTTCTTGGTGTCTCTCGCTATTATGTTACTTTTATTAATGATGCAACTAGAAAAGCCTGGATTTATTGTATTTGGAATAAATCTAATGTATTTGATACTTTAAGAAATGGAAAGCTTTGGGTGAAAATGAGACAGGAAATAAGTTGAAGTGTCTTAGATCAGATAATAGAGGTGAATATTGCAACAAAGAGTTTGATAACTATTGTTCAGAGCATGGAATTTGCAGAGAGAAGATAGTTCCAAGAAAACCACATGGAAATGGTGTGTCAGTAAGAATGAATAGGAAAATCATGCAGTGTGCAAGGTGCATAAAATTGAATGTAGGATTTCCCTTACAATTTTAAGCAGATGTTGTAGATATTTGTATTTATCTAATAAACAAAGGGCGTTCAAGTTCCTTAGATGGTGGTATTCAAAAGGAGGCATGGACAGGTAAAAAGGTAAACTACTCATTTTTAAATACCTTCAGTTGTGAAGCCTTTGTCCACATCAATAAAGACAACAGAACAAAGTTTGAGGAAAAATCAAAGTAATGTACCTTTATTGGATATGGTGCAAATGATTTTGGTTATCACTTATATGATTATGAAAATCACAAAATCATTGGGAGAAGATATGTCATATTCAATGAAAAGGTCTTGTATAAGGACCAAATGCAGGGAAAGAAATGGGAAAAAGAAAACAAAGAATGTTCAGTACTTGATGATATCACAGAAAAAGTAAAGGTGCCTGGAAATCATAATGATCAGTAGTCACAAGAAAAGCAACAACCACAACAGCAATAGGCATCTCAAACACCTGAAAGTGGTGTTAGAAGTTCTACTAGGATAACTAGACCCCCCCGACAATACTCTCCTTCACTACACTATGTATTTTTTACTTATTAATGAATCAGAAAGATATCAAGAAGAAATGCAAGTAGAAACTGAGAAGAAATGGGAGTAAGCCATGGAAGAAGACATGGACTCCTTGATGCATAAACATGCTTGGGACTTAATCAAGTTGCCTACAAGTAAATCAACGTTGCAAAATAAATGGGTTTACAGGTTCAAGGAAGAAGATGGAGGTAAAAAAGGGTATAAGGCTAGACTTGTGGTGAAGGGGTTTGCACAAAAGAAAGATATATACTTTCATGAAATTTTTCCTCCTATTATTAAAATGACTTCAATCAAAACTATTTAAGTCTAGTGGTCACAGAATGTTTTCATCTTGAGCCATTAGATGTAAAGATAGTCTTTCTCCATGTGGATTTGAAGGAAATATATATACATATATATATATATATTAATATATATATTATATATATATATATATATATATATATAATATATATATATATATATATAATATATTATATATATATATATATATATGCATTAGTGACAAGGTTAAAGGAAAAAATAGTGTGAAAATACCAAGGAAGTGGTATCTAAAATTTGACAGGTTTATGTCTAGATAAGGTTATATTAGATGCCACTCTGACCATTGTGTTTATCTTAAAAGGAAAAAATGATGGCATCTATATTATATTGTTATTGTATGTATATTACATGCTTGTTGCAAGGCCTAACAAGTAGGAAATAAATGTGCTCAAAAGAAAATTACAAAATCCATTTGCAATGAAGGATTTGGGTGCTGCAAAACAAATGCTTGGTATGAGAATAATTAGAGAAAGGAAAAATTGTAAAATAACATTGTCTCAAAGTGAGTACATAGAAAAGGTGTTGGAAATATTTAATATGCAGAATGAAAAACGAGTTAGTACAACTTTGCCTAGCCATTTCAAACTAAGTAAAGAGATGTGTCCCAAGACCCAGGAAGAGATGGATTATATGTGTAAACTTCCATATGCATGAGCAATTGGAAGCTTAATGCATGTAATGATATTCACAAGGCTTGATATTGCACATGCAGTGGAAGTTGTAAGAAGGTATATGAACAATCTAAGAAAATAGCATTAGATGGCAGTAAAGTCGATTCTCAGGAATTTGAGAGGTACCGCAAATCAAGCATTATTCTTTTTTGGTTTAAACATTTCTCTTTAGGTATATGTTGATGCAGATATGGAAGGTGATAGAGATACCAGGAGGAACTCCACAGGGTATGCATTTATTGTAGGTAGAATAGTTGGTAGTTGGGTTTCAAAATTATAAAACATTGTTGGACTTTCAACAAAAAAAACAGTGTATGTTGTTGCCACAGAGGTTGGTAAAGAAATGATTTGGTTACAAAGGTTTATGTATGAATTGGGCAAGAAGCAAGAGATTTGCAAGTTATACAGTGGCATCCATAGTGTCATTCATCTTGCAAATAACTTAGCATTTCATTCCAAGACTAAACATATAAATCTCAAGTACCATTGCGTACGGTCAGTGTTAGAAGATGGACAGTTGAAGTTGGAAAAGACACACACTATCCAGAATCTGGCAGATATGTTAACAAAAGTTGTAACTAGGGAGAAAATGAGATTATGCTTAGTTTCAATTCGTTTTCAAGTATGATGGTGAAGATGATAAATAGCCAGGTCCAAGTGGAGTCATTGTCCAACAAGTGAAGCAATGATGGATTTTATATAATCAATCTCCAAGTGGGAGATTGTTGAGTGTAGATTTTGATTATCTTCCTAATTGTTTAGAGGTTTTTTGTTTCAGATGTGTTGGAACTTTGTTCCTAATGCGGTGGAAATGTCGACCATTTAATCATCATCAAGGGGGTCTAGAGGGGTGATGGTGACTTTTATGAGCCCCCTTCCCTGGCGGGGGTTCAGGGGAACCCTGAAACGAAAAATAGATGAAAATTTACCTTGTAAAATATTGTAATTTCATAGTAAATCCAGGTCATTCATTAAGAGGATGATCTAATGATAGAATTATGTTCATTTAGGGTTTTTTCACTAAAAGAAAAACCTTGGTTTACATGAGGGAATTGTATTACGGTTATGTATTTTTATTCTCAATGAAAGAGAGGGAGGATATTATGTGAGAGTGAAGAGGAAATTATAAAAAATCTATTGTAGGTTGTATCTCTTCATTTTGTTGGATAATATAAAAGGAAGGACTGGTTGTTCTTTATGGAATTAAGCCCAAATTGGGTGAACCACGTATAGCTGTGTTTCTCTTGTTTCATGTGTTTTTGTATTTATGTTTCCTCAATATTTTTTGTATTTCATTACTCCGTTAATTAATGTCTAACATATATGTGAAGAATGGGTTTGAAAATTGAGTCATTGGGTCATGTGATCAACTATATTTTTCCACGTCCACTCATTCCATATGTTGTGAATATGGTTGTTAGTACCTTCGTAGAATAGACGGTGGAAGTATGGCCTCACAAATCCAAAGATGTAGATGTAACCGACCAAACCCTAACCTTTTCGCTTTGGTTTCTTCCTTCAACATTTGGATTCTTTGGTCATGGTGGAGGGGTGTCATGCCCAGATAGCACCACCCTGGAAATTGTCATTGTATTGGAAACTCTAATTTCCTCTCAGGTGTTCATGGAAAGTATTCCCCTCTTCCCTTTTTTGTTCAATCTTCAACAGTCATCGTGATAATATTTTCTCTCACACACACACAGATATATATATATATATATATTTTCCTCGCCTTTGTTTCTTAGTGTTAGCTTTAGCCCTGCCCCTTTTTTTTGTTATCTGGTTCACATGATTTATTTTTCTGCATCAAGTTGTTGTTAGGTCACCGACCTCACCACGAGTTTGCTATAAATGTTGTTTATCTCTCAACCCCATGATCAATTTCTTTGTTTTCTCAATGAGAACCACTCTTGAGAGAAAAATGGGTTTCCTTTTATTGTGAAGTTACTTTCTTGAAATGGTTGTATTATTATTTATTTTTCTTAGCACATAGTTAATTGGTGTGATGCGCTCCCCTATCATTTGTTGTGTAGCTGATGATGTGATTTCTAGAAAGTGCAGGGTGTTGGATATTTTTTGTTACTTTTCCATTTTTTTGAGTTGGTCCTTATTTGAGCAACGCATACAAGTAATTAAATACTAATTTTCTTTTTCATTTAAGTTTCCAATAGGTTCATGAGGTCAACATGTACTGATTATACTCTTTTCTTCTCAGGACCTAGTGTAATTAATTTTTCCTTTTATAACATCTATAATTTCACTCTTACCCTTAGTGTTAATGGCATGGTAGGGTTTTTTTTCAGGAGTAGAGTGTCACAACTCTTCTGACCTATAGGTAAAATCTTATTCTTTTATGGGGTTATTGTTGTCAACAAAAAATCATGTTCTATGATTACTCTGTCCAACAATTTTCTTGATACTCACAACCTTATTCAATATTATGGTGATAGGTTTTGTGTTGCTGTGAACGACTGGCATCCTATACATTAAGCAAATTTTGCTTCTAATTTTTCATCACTATGCCTATAGGTCGGTGTTTCCTTCCATGCCCATGGATTCTTGGTTGTACGCTTCTAGCACAAAGGTCATTTGGCTCCAATTCTTATTATTGATTCTTCAATGTCGAAGTAGTCACCTTTGTTTCTTCTATAAATAGTAACAATAATGATAGGCCACCAAGATCCCCTATTGTTATTTTATCATTAATATTAAACTTGGATGAAACAAAATCATCGAAACCATTTTCCAGATCTGAATCTTTTCATTCCTTATCTTGAAGGTCCAAATATGACATGACTAACCCATATGAACCTGGACCCACAAGAGATATAATTTCATTTGGATATGCCTTTATTGAAGTTGAAAATACAGATAAATCATCTGAAAGAGTAGCCGGTAGGGAATTTCTTTATCAAGATGGATATGTATCCCACTGTACCCCTATAACTTGAGCACATGTATCTCCTATGGAGGATTTCCTTAAAACAATTTATGTTTGAACAACACTGGTTCCATTAGGACTATATTTACTAGTAACATGTGATATAGGTGGCCCCATCCCTTCACTAATAACAAGTGGTTTGGATTCTCCCTTATTTTTAACAATGATAGGTTCATGTTCTAAGGTAATGATAGTTGGCATTGCCTTGTACATTTCCTCCGACTCATTTTTTTTCAGAATAGGAACAACAAAATTAAATATCATAGAAATATATATATATCTAAACTTAAATGTTTGTCTAGACTTGCAACAATTATTTGTGATTTCAAGGGAAATTCAACCAAGGTGACCCCTTCATCTACAAGGTAACATGTCTCAAAGGATAAATGGTAAGCTACAAACACTGCATATTGAACATGTTTAACTTTGCTCAACTGATCACAATTTGCACCCATAAGCAGAACATGTAAATACAAGAGAAAATCAAGTCCTATAAATTATGACTTCAAGAAAAGAGCATATAACTTAAGATCAATATGTCACCTAGTTTGGAGATAGTCAACCACTTGAGATACTTCCAAATGAAATTTTTATAACCTCATTACCTTGTTGGAAATATTTTACAGAGAATATTAGATTGATTTCAAGCCTCCAAACTCCATCTGTGAATTATATTATCATAGAATAGATAATAGAAGAAAGAATTTCAAGGCATATTAAGCATAAATATAATATTTATTTTAATTAGAATGAATTTATTAAGAATACAAAATGAATCCTAGATAGTTTGCCACCCTTAGAATCACCAGCCTAAGCTGGCAAACAAGTTTCCAGTTTGTATTAGAAATGTAGATTTATTGTTTCACATCACAATATATAGGATAGAGCACTAATCAACATGAGAAACATTTCCTACATAAATAAAAAATAAAGTTGTAAAATACCTAGTTGAATAGGTAGAGAGGGTCCACATGGCCTCCCCACAACAACTGGCATTTGAGGAGGGTTGGGCCCCCTATTTATCAAATTTTTTCCATCCATATCTCTACAAAAGTACTTGAAACCCCATTTCATCTCAAGATGGACAAGTTTGGTAGAACAACACTGAGAAACAAATTTGGCAAGTAGATTTCAAGAGATGAACTTAGAACAAAGTTTTTTCCAAAATAACAACACCTAAAACTCTTATTTGTTATTCTATTTCTTAATCTCCTATACTCATTCGATGGAATCTCATTCATCATCTTAGGGAGGCTATGATCATAGAAATCATGGTGGAAGAATTGGTGAAGCAAGAGGAGATGGTGAGGAAAGAAACAAAAATTTCCCATTGATTTCCCTCTGTGGAAGTGTGTCACAGAAAGATAGAGAAAAAAAGAGAAATAAGGTGGAAACTACTTATGGAATTGCATAAGTGCAAGAAAAATTTTGGATTCATATTCAAGGGTTATATCCCTTATGCTTTGGATTCCTAACAATGTGGTTTTGTAATCTATCACCCCAAAGATTGAGCCACAATTTCAAAAGAAGCATGATGAAGCACAGATAGCTAGGGAAGAAAGGAGGAGAAACATGCATGTTCTTGTATGTTAAATAAAGGGGAAGCACATTACCTCAACTGTTGAGGAAGCCTAGAAGAGATTATACACGAAACTCTTGGAAATAATGTTTGATTGTGGTAGGATGGAAGAAACATATAGTCGAGTTGCCCTTGCCATACATGCATGTGGTATTCCATTTACAGATTATTTTGTCTCTGTATTGGAAATTCGTGTTTAGAGTGGCGAATGAAGCACCCATCAGTTACAAAAAAAAAATTGAAAATGTATGCAACACCATTCTGTAGAAGAAGAAGTTGTTTTGGACTAATACAACAAACCAACCATCAATAAATTTGATAGTATGTATCCTTTAGATCCATACTTCTTTAGAGAAATAAATTCTTCAAATGGGGAGAAATGCATTGAATGCATGGCTAAGATTTAAAAAAGTGTTTGATATTTCAAATCATGGCTACAATATTTGAATATGGATATTGATGCTATACAACAAAAATGTGTACCCAAACAAATCCCATACAACCAGATGTAAGTGTCTACATCTCACAAAATGAAAAACATGTGATTTTTCCAAAATGATAAATAATTTAAAAGTAACTAGACAAAGATAAATATGTGTGATAAACTTGTACAAAGCTTATGCCATAAAGACCTATTAAATCAATATTTTTGAGGCCTTTTGAAAAAAAATTAACAATTACTTTGGGGGAGATTTTCCCTGAATTTGTGTAGGGCATATTTTTAATTGTACCTTACAATGCAAATACAAATACAATACAATACAATCATATTTCAATCATATTTCGTGTGTACAATATAAAAGATGTGCGAAAAATTATATAGCCCAAGCCCAACAAGTTTGTATGGTGACTTTGCTTCAAACGTCATGAAAGCTATCACATACACTGCAAGTTCATGTAAAGAAATTTATACAATCATTGAGTAGTTATGACCATATGTTTGGGACACCATGTGCAGCTCATAGTTTCAATCTTGCTTTCAAAGTTATTATTGTTAAATTTGCAGAAATGAAAAGCATTACGATAAAGCAAAACAAATATAATTCTTTATTACAAAGGAACAACATGCATAAACACTGTGTACACAATTTCCCAAGCTCCAACTTTGTAATATTGGAGAAAATATATTTGCATCACACCATGTCTTGATTTTCTTATGTGGCAATGGGGTTGCTTTGTCCTTTATGGCAATTCGTCCCAACTGGCAAACATGGAGATCACCCAACACTCAGAAAGAAATGCACATTGGAACTATCATTCTTAATAAGGTTTTTTGGGGTTAAATTGAGTTGTTTATTTCCATATTGAATCCATAGTTGATCTATTACAAACTTTGTGATATGGATATTTCTATGTTGGGAGACATTTATGAGCATATTGGAAATAATTCACCAGATTCTTTAATGGTGGGAACCTTTTTTGTATGGCACCCATTAAGGGGATAATTATCAATAGATATGACATATAAAATATCCCTTTGCATAATTAGCCTATTCATTGAATCCAAAGTATACAACAAAGCTTAATTGGATAAATTCGAGAATGAAAGGAAAGCTCCAAACAATGAAGTTGTCAATGGATTCAAAGCAACAGTTTCTATCATTTGTCTTTAACCAAGGGATCTCTGAAGAACTAATTTACTACAATCATCACAAGGAGTAATGAATTTGAAAATGCAAATGTACTAATTGATATGATTACTATGAATCTTATTGCATGTTGATCATATTCTGGTTCTGAAACTTTGAAATTGTAGATGCTTGCACCTCAAGATTTTTCACAAGTTCCCAACTTCCTATTAGAAAAATGACTATGGAGCACTTATGGGTTCATCCATTTAGTGAAGAGAAACAAAATTGCATCAACTAAGGCAGGGGATCTTTTTTACAATCAATCAAATCTTCACTTGATATCTCAATATAGTGGCAGGGCTTCAAAGTTGTGGGATGTGATTCTCGAAAATTTACTCATCGATATGAGTACTATGAAACTTATTACAAACTTATCATATTCTAGTTTTGAAACTATGAATTGCAGACACTTTCATATCATGTTTTTTCGCAAGTTACCATCTTCTTGGTAGCAAAAATACCTTGGAGAACTTGTGGGTTCATCCATTCAATGAAGAGAAACAAACATTCATCAGCAAATTCAATGGATATTGTTTACAATCAATAAAATCTTCACATGGTATCTCAATCAGTGTTGCAGGAACTGATCCCCCCAGGTTCAAAATCTGAAACCATGCACTATGGGATCCCTACCCAAACTTCCCTAAAAAATCGCCTCCTTGCTTTTTCAAAACTCTAATTCCTCAAATTTTTCATGCTTCCTCAAATTTCACCCAAATCTAAAAGTTGCTAACTAAAAAAAACCTCAAAAACGTAGAAATGATGAATTTCTCCACCATTTCACAAATCTAGAAGCTGGTATGGAGTTGATGTTTGCCTTCCTCTTAGTATACATAGATTGAAATCAAATTTTACATTAGTGGTAAATGGGCTTAATCTTTAGCCATCATTGATTCTCATACGTCTCAATAGTTTGTGATTATTCAAATGGTTGTTGAGGTATATTGTGTTGCACTAACCATGTCGATTATATTTAGTTGACATTTTTGTTCATTTGGTAAAACCCTTAGAAGCTATGTTTTAGAGTGAATTTCATAGTCATGCTACAAACATCTTTGTTATGTTTGGTCAAGATGAGTCTTTATTGTACGACAAATGACATTCTCCAGATCACCATTAAGGGAGGATGTTATAGTTATATTTTGATTATGTCATATATTAAAGTTATAATATATTCTAAGTTGGTAATTAAGTGACTTAATTTGCATGTCATAAATAGAGTTTTTTTTTATTATATTAGTGCTTAGCTAATAAAGTAATTGTACATGATTTTGATATAGGACATTGTCTTCTTATATATGCGTTCACATCAACATGAATTGGATATGAATGAAACGTATAACTCTCTCTTTCAATATATTTTGGCTTGCATTCTTTGTAAACATTCTTGATTGATTTTCTTCATACCTCATGTTTTTTTCCCATTTAGGATTAAAATAGAGCAATTATCAGGAGACATAAAAGTCCCTAAATCCATAAAATAAAAAATAAACACAGCTAATGTTTCAAACTCATTCTTGGCATTTAAGGCTTACCTCAAGAGCTTTTTTAGCATTTGTTTATGTAATAACTCCAACAGACACATTCGTTGTCGGGACCAATAATAGAACCTGTAATATGTAATGCACATACAACTTAGAGGACACATTAAACAGTTTTAAGAGAAATCACACTAGATATATATAATAGATTGAACGCATAATTTTGAATAACCATCTTATGAAAAGCAAGATGATACAAGGAACTTGGAAAATAATATTGAAATAAAAGCACTAGAAAAAACCAAATTGACCTAAAGGAACCATCGTCAAAAGGGGATATTTGGAATTAAAAGTCTATTATAATCCACCCAACCAATGCTTCTACTTGATTTTCATTAACTCTATGCATACTTATGTTATCAAGGTTGCATGCACTATATATACTCGAACTAGCTTCCTCAATTTTATCCTCAGCATAAATAATGTTTGAGATGATGTTGCTAAGGCACTACTTTCATGGAAACTATAATATTAAATGTGAGTTAATTTCTAACCCCTCTCCTTAATGGCCATTTTTCATACAAGTTGCCATGCAAGCTTAAGGAGATATTATATAGACTACATGACACACAAAAATGACTGGTTTTATTAATTGAATGGTAATGAATGTCACCAAGGGACAAATTCTTTAAGAGATGAGAAGGTATACATATTGAAATCCCATGGAACAAACCCAATGAACATGCCTAATAGAAACTAAAGATGTGTAAGATATATTATATGTAATGGGCCTAAAGAAGAAACTGTAGACAATAAATCAAATACTAAAGCATCGCTCCAAGATTGAATCTAAAGTCAAAATGATTCCATAAACAACAAGAGGGACAAATAGAAAGTGGTTGAAAAGTTTGTTGAAATTGATCTTCACATGTATACATATACAACAATAGGGAAAAAAGCATTGGTGGCAAAAAACATTTCTGAAAATCACCTATGGCATAAAAGGTATGGATATCTTAAGTCCCAAATTTGAACTTTTTAATGAAATTTAATAGGGTTCACGATTTTCCTCCAATTCAACATGAGTTATTGTGAATCTTACATTTTAGACAAGCAACATAGCGAAAAATTGACAAAAAATCTTGCACTTGGAAATTGTGGATAGTGACCTTCATGATCCCATAGATCTTAGTCATTGGTAAGTGAAAAGTATTCTATGTCATCCATCAATTCCCTTCCAAGAAAAGTTTGGTTGTGCTTCCTCAAGTACAAGTTATTAGCTTTCATAACCCTAAAGAAAATCAGAGCAATTGATGAAACTTGAAACGGAAATTGAAAAGGAGATTAAGTTTCTCAGAAAATAGAGTTTGAGAAAATAAATTCTAGTTACTTCTACTGTTATTACAATACTCAAGGTATTTTCACAATGGAACTATAGTGTAGAGAGGAAACGAGGACCATCATGGAGATGGCCAATAGCATTGTTATCCTAGACAACTCTCAAACAACTTTTGGGTTAAAGAAATCTATACTACATACAACAATGTAATGATTCAAAAGAAGCCCCACAAAGGCTGTGAGAAACATCTCACGTACAAATTCATAAGTGGTAGGAAACCATAAGTAAACTGCTAAGTTTCAAGTATATAGATACAAGTATGATATCTAGTAAAGATATGGAAATTTTTTAGAACAACCTATATATTTTATGGCTACGAAACAATTTTTTTTATATAAACAAATGTATGTGAACTTCCAAACAAAAGAGACAATTTTCAAAATGTCATTCATGGATTTGGAAATAGAACCAAAAATATAGTCCTCATTAATATTAGCAAACTTGATTCGCAAGAATTACATACAAAATGAGCTTTTTTCCACTATACTTATAACGTTGTATATTATATACATTACATTTAATACAAATAAGAAATTATATGTCATCAAAAATATCTTCATTAGAATTTACTTCCCACTTAGTCTCCAAGTACTTATACTCTGCAAAAATTAGGTTTTTGGTGAGTTCCCTTTGCTTCCTTCAAAATTTTACTTCAACTATTGATTTAAAGCACATGAAGTGTCTTCACATTGGGAATTGGTCTCAAGGACTTTGTTTCTTCTCCACCCACTGCTTTGTTTAGCTTTGGATGGGGGATTATACCATCGAGTCTTAACCATACATAAAATCACTTGCCTTATTACAACTGGGTTTTTGTTAATCCTTCCCTATTTAACTAAAAATATTAGCCCATCAGTGAGTTGTGAACTTTTCTTGAGCATTCACATCAGGGGTTCTAGCAAGTAGTTTTTTTCTCTTCTAGCCTAGGTCCATTTTTAGGAAGAGAGGTGCACAGGCTACTAAGATTTGGACATAATTGGCCCTCCTCTCATTTCTTGTTCAGTGTTCATTCATGATGTTGTCAACCTTAAAAAAAACGGTGTTATCTGTAGAATCATATAACTCCAGCCATCATGATAATTATCATCTCAATGCTTGAAACATGCCTTCCACATCTCAAAACAAGAGAAACACCTAACCTTCCCTACCCCATCATTCTATAGAAGAGAATAATAATTGGCATATTCATAGACTCAAAAGTAGGTGTTCAGTCACTCAAAATTCTAACTCTAGAGCTTTAAAATACTATAACATAATACATTAATTGACTAAAATATATTGTGATGAGATGTCCCTTGAAATTCAAAAAAAAATTCTCCGAAATTGAGTCAGTGTGATAAGAAGGAAGTGACCATTCAAGTCACCTGGAACCGAACGATTCCCTCTTTTTTGCCCCTATAGATCCTAGCCAACCAATGTAATAAAAAAAAGTTTCTTGTTTGTAATTACAATTTACAGATGAGTGGAACATGTGAGACATGGTTGTGGGAATTATTAAGAGAGCACAATTTCCAGATTCATGGAGATATGATTGATGAACTGGTTCAAACTGTTCATACATCTATATAGATCATTAGACAAGGCCTTGATCTAGATGAGGCTAACTATCTATCCAGGTATTATCCATCCACAAATAATAAAGTAGAATAACTCAATTTTAACAAGGAAAAGCGTGCTAATGAAACATGCCAACAAGTGGTTGTAATCATAATTAGTCAAGATGGATGAAAAAGGTGTTATTTCCAAACCCTTCCATTGAGCCATATATTCTACATGATTATTGGTTGCTACTCTGAGAACCCATGTATATTGATACTCTATTTTATCGTCGAGTCAAAAAATAACCCCTGTGGCTCCTACCAACCCTAAATGGTTTAATGATTAATAATAATTATCATTATTATTATTTTTTTAATTTCATTTTTTTAACTAACTAAATAATTAATATTTTAGATAAATATATATAATCAAAGCAAAAGTAATACAAAATCAACAATAAAAAGAAAATTAAGTAACAAGTTTAGGAATATTCAATTTCTACCCTTCCCCGCGAAATTTGACCCTTGTCACCTTGTGCAGACTAAACGCCACACAAACCGATTGGTTTAAACCTCATGGGTAATTATAAGGTTTAGCCTAATGACATTATCATTTACAAATTCATTAAAGTTGTTTAAACTAATTAACTAATGCAACCATATAAATTAAATGGTTGGTAGATGCTTATATACATCCCCTCTTCCTCTCTCTAGTAATATATATATTAAATAACTTTTAACATCATCATCGTCATCATTATAATCATTATTAAAAGAATTAATATATAAGTTAAAGCAAAGTAACTTTTAACATCATCATTACAATTATTATTAAAGAATTAACATATGAGTTAAACATGTATAAATTTAAAAATGCATATAACAAGATTCTTAACTATGGAGATTCTTAAACTATATGTAAATTTTGTTGCAATATTATAACTTACTAATACGAATTGTCCAAACAACCATAAATATTATTATTATAACTTGCTAATACCAATTGTCCAAACAACCATAACTATTATTGAAGTGGAAACCTAACCCACACACGTGAGTCTTAACGCGAGGGTGCCGGTTGAACAAGTTGTCGGCTTTAATAAGCCCTAACGCATGTCATATAAAAGGGGTCAATCCAGTGGCGTGGACGGGAGGGTGTGGAAGACTCAAGAAGACAGGTAGAATTCAAATACACGAAACTTCTTCTCGTGGCTCAGCGTTTTCCCTTAAAAGGGGGAGAGTTTTTATCTGTGAAAGTGAAAGGATTGCCTGCAATGGACGGATTTTACTCTGCCGTTGGAAAGCGAGCACGAAGGGAAAATGAGGTTCCAGAGAACAATGACT
>APFE030124469.1:0-45959 GCA_000404065.3 Pinus taeda
TCATGGGGACAGCTCAGAACGGGGAAAACTCTACATTTTTGGAATTTTCATGCACAAATACACTTGCCTATGGATGGGCTTCAGATTTTATGAAGATTTGGGCTCCCAAAAGCTCAAAATACATGCAAATTTTGACTTTCTGCCCCTTTTTTGAGTTGCAGAAAGCTGCCTTGGGATAAATGACTTTTGAGGGGTCAAATCAACTCCAAATTCATAAATTCTAGTGGGGTTGGAAAGTATACTCACATACCTTTCCAATGAGATATCTTGCACCTAATTTGGACACCTGGAAGGCCCTCAAACAGAGCTGTCAATGCGCGCGACCAGTCAAAGTGAGGGGCGCGACCACTCAAGGAAATTTCACTGTTTTGACCAGTTCGGCCAGCAAAACACTGTTTTTACTTTGGTTGACTTTTGAGGCATGTAAATGATGGATTTTTGTGTAATTTTCATGGCACTTGGATACTTTTACTCTCCTTGAACACTTCTAGAAGTTTCCTTGATGTAAATGGTAAATATTTAATGCATGGATAGGTTTCCTAAGTTTTAGAGGCAAGTTATTGTGATTGTCTATTATCTAGTGATTAATTTAGAATTAGTTGCAACAACTCCTAGGAATCTGAGCCCGACCCCTAGAGGTGGGGAAAGGAGTTATATCTTCTATATTATGCCTTCTCTTACTCATTTTCATGGTTGGACTCTTGGAGGGAGAAGCTCTATTGTATATTTTACTTGTATCTCTGCAATTTGAGGAAAAGGAAGGCCAGGGTTTTGCAGACATCGTTGTGGATTCTTGTGTATTATTGTGCTGATGGTGTGTTTCCTACTTGTCATTGTAAGTGTGTTTATGTGTTCCATCTCTTATTCTATTGCTGCTAATTAAACAAAAGAAGTGATAAAGTTTGAATTCATGCATGCCATGCTCAGCTTTCAATTTTGTTTAATATTTATGTTTTCCACTGTCTAGAGAGGATTCAAAGTCATTGTTTGCCCTCTTTAGCCTCTCCTCTTTCCTCCTTGATCATCCATCTCAGCTAAAGGCATCAGCACAAACTCCTACCCTGCCCCAAAGACCCACCTGCAAAAACTGAGCTCAATCCCTGCACCCTGAATTGCACTCCCTCCAATTGCCACCAAAAACCCCAAAAACTTTAAATCAACCCTCCTTATCAGTTTACTAGCCTAATATCAGTGTTTCTAATTGGTCAACTCATCCTATTGAAAAATCCACCGATTTTGACCGGAGAGAGCCTTCTCCTGCCTCGTAGGGCTAGCTACGAGGCTAAATGGTTTGATGTAGCCTTGAGGTTTGCCTTTCTCAGCCTGAGGTGAAATTTCAAGCGCTAACATACTGGCGACCATACTGGGGAGAACAAACCAATCGTTTGCTCATTGACGTGTTATTTCATAAGTCTTAGGCAGAGTCTGAAGATACGCCAGGTAGCCTTCGAACATGCTCTTGTTTTACATCAGCGTTAGTAGATAAACGCTGCTTTAGTCGATCTCCGTGAGCTTGTGAATACAACACTTCATTTGCATTTTACCCCAGTACATGTATCAAGTTCAGATCTGATTGATGATGGTGAACAACGATCAGACACTGACAAGGCTAAAATCATTCACTGGCGACTCCTTCACTGACAACTCCAGAGATCAATGCTTCATGGTGACTTCACTGTAGAGAGATCAGTAGCTTTGAGTTTTTCAAAATGGATCGGATTGCGAGAAGATATGCTCCCTTGAGTCGAGATCACATTCCAGGTTTTCCGAATAAGATACCCAAGGTAGATTGGTCAAGGAATTTGCCTACATTTAATGATGATGGCAAGAAGGATGCTGCTTTACATCTAGTTAGATTTCATATGCATATTCGCAAATTGAAGGTGTATTTTCCTGAAGATTGCTTAATGAAGATATTCTTGGCCACTCTGGAAGGTGCAGCCCAATCTTGGTATGAAAGTTTGCCACCTGCTTGTATTTATTGTTTAAAGGATTTTCATGCTATGTTCATTGAAAGATATAAGGACTCTTATCCATCATTAAATTTAGTTCAATACTGTTGCAAGCATGCTTATAGTTTTATTGAAAACCTTGAGAAGTTTTATGAAGATGATAATTTCATGGATGAAGAGATCATGGAAGCCCTATATGAAAATCCATTTCAGCAGCATAGAGACGATCATGAAACTTTACAGCAGAATCAAGATCAGCAGGTTGAAGATCATATGGCTGTAATTGATGAAAGAGAAGAGCTTGTTTCAGATCTCCCCATAGAAGACAGCAGCATGCAACCCATCAAAGAGAGCTCTGCTGTTGAGATCATAGGCAAAGTTTTGGATTTAGATGTTCATGAACAGCAAGGTGAGATATTTGTGCAAGTAAGTGATGAATCTCCTTTCAATAACTCAGTAAAAAATGATAGTTTGAATGCCTTGTCATATGAAGATAATTATTGTTTAAGCAGAAGAAAACAAAAGGCATTGTCTCCTTTGTCTGAAGAGGAGATAGATTAGCTCTTGAAAGGTCTTGTTACAACCCAAGCTACAGCAGATTTGCAATGCACACATAGCGAGGAAAGTGTTGGGAAAACTTCTTCCTTTGTTGAAGAAGATGATTGTCTTGTAGATCAGCAAACAGGTAATGTTTTCCTTCACAAAGATGATAATCCGGCTGTCATATCTTTTGAAGCTATAGAAGATTAGAGCATACAGGATTACCTTTCAGATTCTTTATATGTTTCATGTGTTGAAATGTTCTTACAAGAAGAGATCTGCTCATCTACTTGTTCAGAATTTTTTGAAGCCCATGAGCATACTTTTACTGAAGCACATGATGAAGGTAGATCGGAATTTGAAACAAAAGACACCTTGTTTTTTCAGCAGGAGGTGGCAATGTCAAGTCTTCATGTTTTCCACGATCCAATGGCAGATTTGTTACAGTCAGCAGTGAAAGTAATTATTGCAGTGTTCAGTGATGAAAGAGATCATGGTCAGCTATGTTTTTGGACGCCCAGTTACCAGTATCTATTGTTGATCATGAGATCTGATTGGGAGAATCAGTCAAGAAGGCATCTGCTTGATTGGTTACATTGGTATTATGATATAGTTTGATGGTATGTTGTCTTGTAACCTAGGCCATCAAGTTTTAAGTTTTCAGTTTAGGTTTTGAGTTAATTTGTTAGAATCAAGTTACTTCCATCATTTCAATTTGTCATCGAGTCGGTTTGAGTCAAGTTTTAGTTAGGTTTCAGTCAGTTGTTAAAGTCAATAAAGTTGTCCCGGTTTGGGTCACATATGTAAATAATGACTCCATCGCCCAATGGTTGAAAGCACTGGTCTACTCTCCTAGAGGTCTGAGGTTCTTGGCACCTCCAAGGAGCTACCATCCCCATTGGAGCCAATGTTAGAGTCGGTCTTGAGCCCTCCATCAACGATCAAAACTCTTTGCCTTTACATAGGTAGGTGTCTCATCAGTGTTAATTTTGGCATCCTGTTAGGCATGCCATAACCTTGATGGAGGATATGATGTGTTTATACCCCTCTTGGCATTGTTGGTTTAAGTCATTTAAGTCATTAAAGTTCTTTCAAGCTTGTCTTGTCTTCTCTTGAGGTAAATTTCCTAGGTCTAGGGTTTTGGTCAAAAATGTTACAAGGTCATGTGTTTGAAAGTCAATGAGTGATCAGCAAGCCAGAGGGATGATTTTAAAGGTGTTTCTTCGCAAATTTCTATCTTGTACTGTTAATTTTCACCTTGGATTTAAAAACCCTGTTTTTAAAGCCAAGGCAATTTTTCAAATTTTTGTAAAAGTGGTGAAATTTCAAAAGGTTTCTAAGGACAGAATGCAACCCTAGTCCCCTTCCCAAGGTCCCTCAGATGATCTACCTGCAAAAAGAATCAAGCAGAAGCACTAAATCAGTCAATTTTAGGACAAAAGGAAACCAAAAAGACAACAACATGTAAAGTTTAAAAGTGTCATGAGAAAACATTAGAAAGTGGGTTTTGGGCATGAAATTTTTTCAAATGAAATTTATAAAAGCCCCAAACTCACTCCTTGCACTCTCATTGTGAATTCATAACCCTTGCAAGAGTGATTGGGCGCATTTCCAAGAGAACAGAGGCAAAATCGGGCTCAAGACAGGTGCGCGACATGTCAAACTAGGCGCGTGACATGTTGGGCTGCGCGCGACATGTCAGAGAGGTTCACAGAGTGTATTTTTTAACTGCGCGTGACATGTTGGGCAGTTTCACAGGAAATTCATTTACAGCTCAGGAATTCGCCCAGTTTTGACTTGAGATGAGATTTTTCACTCTCTTGGATGTAATTAATGTATTTTCATGTTATTATGACACTCATTTACCTATTCTAGAAGATTCATGCACGAAATAGTAAATATTTAATGAATGGATTGGTTTCCTAGTTTATAGAGGCAAGTTGTTTTGACTGCCTAGATTTTAGTGCTAAGTTTAGAAGTGGTTGAAACAGCTCCTAGAAGGATGAGCTCGACCCCTAGAGGCAGGGAAAGAGGTTAGCTCATCTATATTATGTACTTTCATACTCATTTTCATGGTTGGACTCTTGAGGGAGAAGCTATCATTGTATTATTTCACTGTATCTCTGCAATTTTTGGCTAAGGAAGACCAGGGTTTTGCAGTCCTCTTTGGGATTCTTGTGGACTCATGTGTTGATGGTGTGTTTCTCAATGTTCTTGTAAGCTTTGTTATGTGATTCATTTCCTTTCTTTACTTCTGCACATTAAACAAATGAAGTGTTAAAGTAAGAATTCATGCTTGCCATGCTCTGCTTTTAAGTTTGTTTAATTTCAATGTTTTCTACTGTTTAAGGAGAATTCAAAGTTATTGTTTGCTCTCCTTAGCTCCTCACCTGTCATTCCTGACCATCCACTTCAGTTAAAGGCATCAATACTGTCTCCTACCTCGCCCCAAAGAACCCCCTGCAGAAACTGTGTCCAATCCCCGCACCCAAAATTGCCATCCCCTCAATTTGCCACCAAAAACCCAAAAACTCCAAAATCAATCTTTCTAATCAGTTTACTAGCCTAATATCAGTGTTACCTTATTGGTCATCTCATCTATTGAAGATTTTACGAGATAGACCAGAGAGAGCCTTCTCCTGCCCCATAGGGCTAGCTACAAGGCTAAATGGTTTGATGTAGCCTTGAGGTTTACCTTTCTCAGCTTGAGGTGAAATTTCAAGCGCTAACAGAAACGACTTCGAAATCTCGGAAGAGCTCTCAAATAAATTGTCACATAAAAATATGACGGTGGAGGCCATGTAGCCTTGGTTACGCACATGATCAACATTGTAGGCTCATGCAAAAGAAATGAAATCTTTGAAGAATACACGACCTGCGCATTGTTTATCTACACGCTTCGAGGGCACCCATTGCACTGGTGTGCCAGGCTGCCTGAAAAATCTATTCATTCTCTTTCTCATATGGTCATAGAGATTGGCCGTGCTTTCAATCACTTTAACCATAAAACACTCAATAAAGAAATTTAAAATTACAAAAATCACTCGATGAATCTGTTGAACAATTTTACACACGCTTTTGTAATCTTGCATACCGATTCCCCGAAGATGAAATTGATTGGGAATTTCTCGATGGGAGATTTGAGTATCTTCTTCACATATCCAAAAATGCACAATTCTTGAAATCATTTGAATCCCACTCAGCACACTTCAGTGATGGAGCTGCGCAATCACAGGCAGACACAGTTGTTGTCACGAGTGACTGTCTTCCTTCACCTCATCAAACAGTGCCACTATTAGAGAGTGATGTGGGAGATTATGCACACACATCTGTTGAATCTTCACATCCTCCCACCCCACCTACTCTTGATATCTGTGCTGATTTGGCTTGCAAGCCTATTGATTGTCTCACGGATTCGTTCCCTAAACCTCCGTCCCCGTGTTCTATTGATCCTACGGATTGTATTGTCTTATGTTCTTCCATTCCAAAATCCTCACCTGCTGTGAACGAGGATCACGTTGTCAATGGAGTTGGTGTTATGCAGCCGACCTGTGCCATCATTCATTATGAGTGTGTCCGAGAATCTAAAGAAGAACCAACGGTGAAGGATGACTCCGTTCCATCCACGCCTCACCTGCTCTATCATGACATCCCTTGTGATTATGCCACTTTTTCTTTCCCCTATGAGAACTCATTTCCAGATGTTTCTACTTCTGATCATTCACAGGACATGTCAGATGTCAGTTTGTCATTACATTGTGGAGAGGACACATCTGCCTCCAGAAATCCATCCAATTTGTCATATGTCATTCCTGAAAACACAGAGGGTGAACATCCTTACTTCTCATCTACCCCTCTACCCGATTCATCAAATCATAAGGAAGATGACAACATCCTGAATTTTCTTATCTTGGTTGTTGTGATTTCTCTACTTCTTTATCTGATCATGATGTTGATTCAGTCATTGTTAATCTATCTAAGACACTGGTATACGATGATCTATCTGTCGACGAAGTCAAAACCCAACAAACTATCGAGGCACTTCAGCCTGAGCTAATGGTTATGTCAGGTCCTTGTTGTCCTGAGGTTGGTTTAACCTCTGATCATGAAATTGTTGAAACACACAAGGCTCCATATCACTCTCTACTTTTCATTCAAGATCACTCTAACACTCAGATTTCGCTTCCTCCACTCAAACTACACGATCCCATAGCTCATGCATTAGAGGAATCTTACACATTAAGAACACTTGCACAACATAAGTGGTCTACCTTTCTCATGTTTGCTTGCAAGTCATATTCAAGAGAATGCATACACCCAACATCTGTACGTAGTGTAGCACAACACCATGTCAATTCCACAGAGTGTATGACATGCACTTTCACTCATTTTTGTTCTATGGACGCTTGTAAGCTGGGAGTGTGTACGTCTTCATCACTGTCTCTCTCATGCTTTCTGGTTTGTGCAACTACAATGATCACAAACCATGCCTTCACCAACATGGGTCGACCAATGCGTTGATGGCTGCATTGGAAGTATCACTTCATGTGACATGGCCATGCACTATTAGCTTAGGAGTAGAAGTAGTATTTACTTTGAGTTGTTTTCTTGCATGCATGTTTGCTTCTTTCTTTGTGTGTCTACTTGCTTGCTTATTCGTTTGCTTTCTGACTTGATTTCTTTTCTTGCTTCTTGTTGTTTTCAATTTGGTTGCTTCAATTACTATTTTTGCTTTCATTTGTTTGATTTATTTAATAACTTACTATTTTTGTTTCTGGAAACAAGTCCTTCCAACTACTACGTTATGGGTTTTGAATAGAGTATGTGGTTGAGATTTGAAAAAACTTGTGACACTACAACACTTGGCCAGTCTTCTATTTGCCTTTTGAGTGCTTGGATATAACCTTCGACTGGTGAAGTCTTGACGAAAAATACGAATCATCTGCAAGGGAAGTTTTGGTCCAACCATGAATCTGTGTCCACACTGGGAATCCCATTGCTTGCACTCAGCCTTTTGCTCTGTGTGTTCAAGCTCATCCAACTAGTAGAAATAGAGAAGGGTAAAATCTAAATGAGCAAACCTATGTTTGAGGTCTTACATCCTTCTCTGAAGGAACAACCTCTTATGTTCTCAATACGTCGGGATCCCTCTTCTGCCCCAAAAATAAATAAGTGCCTATGCATAGTCCTCTTCAAAAATACAAAGGCGAAATAAGAGAGTTCATGTGAGTCTTTGCACCCACCTTGCTTGATCATTTCACCCAAGTTTTTGCATGTTGATGTCAAATTCATGCTTGTGACTATGTTCTGGTTATACTCAAAGTCTTCGCTTCATGCGTACTTGTTGTGTTTGCTATGAAAATATCTGTCGCACTCACACACAGAGTCAAATTCACTGTTGCACAAGCGTCGTCATGGTCAACCAACGATCAATCACAAGTGTCACACTTGTCACTTACCCCGTCAGTTAGTCATGTCGAGCATGTGTGTCTCGATGGCTTGATTTGTCTTGTTGTCGAGTCATGTAAGTGTGTGTTTGTAAGTCATGTAAGTGACTGTTCACCTTCACCTCATCAAACAACTCCACCATCATAGAGTGATGTGGGATATTATGCACACACATCTGTTGAACTGTCACATCCTCCCACCCAACTTGCTCTTTATATTTGCATAGATTTGGCTTGCAAGCTTGTTGGTGGCACATGGATTCATTCCCTTAACCTCTATCCCCATGTTCTATTGATCCTTTAGATTGTATTATCTTGTGTTCTTCCATTTTGGACTCCTTACCTGCTGTGAACAAGGATGAAGTTGTCGACAGAGTTGGTGTTATGCAGCCAACCTGTGCCATCATTCATGATGAGTGTGTGTGGGAATATAAAGAATAACCCGTGGTGAAGGATGACTCCCTTCCATCCGCGCCTCACCCCCTCTATCTTGACATCTCTTGTGATTCTGCCACTGTTGATTTCCCCTGTGAAAACTCATTTCCAGATGTTTCTACTTCCGATCGTTCACAAGACATGTCAGATGTCAGCCTGTCATTACATTTCTGAGAGGACACATCTTCCTTCAAAAATCCATCCAATCTGTCATTTGTCATTCCAGAAAACACAGAGGGTGAACATCCTTGCTTCTCATCTACCCCTCTACCTGATTCATCAAATCATGAGGATGCTGACCAACATCCTCAATTTTCTGATGTTGGTTGTCGTGATCTCTCTACTTCTTCATCTGATCATGATGTTGATTCAATCATTGTTAATCTGTCTATGATGATCTATCTGTCGATGAAGTCGAAACCCTGCAGACTATCAAGGCACTTCAACCTGAGTTGATGGTTATATCAGGTCCTCGTTATCCTGAGGTTGGTTTCGTTTCTAATCAGGAATTCGTTGAAACACGCAAGGCTTTCATCACTCTCTACTTTGCATTCAAGATCAATCTAACACTCAAATTTGGCTTCCTCCACTTGAACTACACGATTCCATCACTCATGCATTGGAGGAATATTACACAGCAAGCACACTTGCACAACATAAGTGGTCTACCTTTCTCACGTTTGTTTGCAAGTCACAGTCAAGAGAATGCATACACCCAACATCTGTATGTAGTGTAGTACAACACCATGGCAAGTCCACATAGTGCATGGCATGTGCTTTCACTCATTTTTGTTTTGTGGACACTTGTAAGCTTGGAGTGAGTATGTCTTCATCATTATATCTTTCATGTTTGCTGGTTTGCACAAATGCGATGATAAAAAACCATGCCTTCACCAACATGGGCCAACCAATGCACTGGTGGCTGCATTGGAAGTATCACTTCACGTGAGGTGATCCATGCACCGTTTGCTTAGGAGCAGGAGTATTATTTACTTTGAGTTTTTTTCTTGCATGCATGTTTGCTTCTTTATTTGTGTGTCTGCTTGCTTGCTTGCTGACTTGATTCCTTTGCTTACTTGCCTATTTATTTGCTTGCTAACTTGATTGCTTTTCTTGCTAGTTGTCATTTTCAATTTGGTTGTTTGACTTACTATTTTTGTTTTCCTTTGTTTGAGTTGCTTAATACCTTACTATTTTTGTTTCCAGAAATAAGTGCTGCCAACTACTGTGTTCTGGCTTTTGAATAGAGTATGTGGCTGAGATTTGAGGAAACTTGTGACACTGCAGCACTTGGCCAGTCTTGTGTCCCTCTTATTTGTGCTTGGTTATAACCTTTGACCAATGAAGTATTGACGGAAAATACGAACCGTCTGTGAGTGAAGTATTGGTCCAACCATGAACCTATGTCCACACTGGGAAGCCCCATGCCTACACTCAACCTTCTGCTCTGTGTGTTCAAGCTCATCCAACTAGTAGAAATGGAGAAGGGGTTAATCTAAATGAGCAAACCTATGTTTGAGGTCTTACATGCTTCTCTGAAGGAACAACCTCTTCTTCTCTCAATAAGTTGGGATCCCTCTTCTGCCCCAAAAATAAATAAGTGCCTATGCACAATCCTCTTCAAAAATACAAAGGCAAAAGAAGAGAAATGCTTCTTGCATAGAGAGGTGAAACATGTAACTCCACTGGGGTACTGACCAGGCTCGATGGCAGTGGAGAAATGCGTGTGTTCCTGTGTGACTCCATCAGGGTATTGTGCAGGCCTACTGGCAGTGAAGAAACACTAGAGATGAATACTTATACTTTGAAATTCTTCAACTCGTGAGCTAAACTACCCTTCCCAAATTCGAAACACTATGATCAAGCTGAACTTTTGATTGTGTTTGACTGAGTTGGAAAAAGTTGAACCATGTATGTCCACGAGGTAAGTGGGAAGCTAGATTAACCCATAAAGCGATACAATACTCCCCGAAATACAAAGGCCCTGTGCTATTAATGAACCAAAACAAAGAAGCTAGAGTTCTACCAGTGTGTCACCAAGTGTTGTAGCTGCTACAATCACCCTCCAAAATTTTGGCATGCACCCAATTTTGGAGCCTCCCTTGAGAGTCTCACTTGATGACTACACACACTTGGGATCACTCTCTGACCTCATGTGAGTCTTCACACCCACCTTGCTTGATCATTTCACCCAAGTTTTTGTATGTTAATGTCAAAGTCATGCTTGTGACCCTATTCTGGTTATACTCAAAGTCTTCGCTTCGTGTGTACTTATTGTGTTCACTATGAAAACATTTGTCACACTCACACACAGAGTCACATTCACTATTGTGCAAGAATTGTCACGGTCGACCAACGATCAATCACAAGTGTAACGCTTGTCGGCTACACTATCGGATAGTCATGTTGAGCATGTGTGTCTGGATGGTTTGAGTTGTCTCGACGTCGAGTAATGTAAGTGTGTGTTTGTAAGATCACATATGCATCTTTTGCTCGTTCACAAACTTAGTCACTCTGTTGAAGTTTTGATGACTGGATTCCCCTTTGACAGTGAGACCATCACCCTGCCATTGACTCAATCGACTGTCACCTAGAACAACACAAAAGCACCGAGCAAGCCATTTCAAGCTGTGATGTATGTAAGCAAATCAATCAACCTTCATGCTGGTCATCCAGAGAGTTTGACCCGACAGCCACCTCAAGACTGACTCCCCTCAAAAATTGTGCAGAGGTTGCGACCGTGCTCACTCTGCTAACTGAGAAAATTGTACAAACAAGCAGGATAGACACTTGGTGCTCGTCCCTGTCTCCCTTAAAAAATTGCGCAATTTTTCTAGCCATCCCTCCTGACAGTCGACCGAATTCTCACCCAGAAAATTACGCAGTTTTGATGAGAAAGTCCTCTGCTGCCCAGCAATCCACTTAGCTCAGAAACTACATAGAGGTGTCAAGCAAGCCAACCTCCCAGCATCAACACATTTTTCCCGGCAGAAGCTCTCGGTAGCCGACTGAAAGTTTCCTCGAGGAATTGCGTTATTTTTGCTGCCAAGATCCAACAATTGACTGCCAATTCCCCTCAAGAATTGCACAATTTTTGCTGCCAATGACCCAACAACTTAATTCCAGTTCCCCTAAGGAATTGTTCAATTTTTGCTGCCATGCTCTCACTACCCACTCGTTCTAGAAATTGCGCAGATTTTGCTTGCTTAGCCTTTATGTATCCCGGCTTGTTCCTTCCAAAAACTACATAGTTTTTTCCTGGAGCTGAGCCAGACCCAACGAGCAGTCACTCTCGATCCGGATTGCCCATCTTCATCACCCAGTGACTCCTGCGCTATTTTCATCAACAGTGCCCAGAGCCTCCTATCTGCCTTGCAACCATGTCACCTCTCCCTATCTCCTGCATCCGAAATGATCATGCATCATGGTAGACTAGGAGGTTTATGGATTTGATGTCATCTCATCATGAGTGATTGCAAACATAGGTGCACAAACAAACATGGTGCAACGATGGATGGCATGAACAAAGGGAGCACATGCAAAAGGACAGGTTCGTCGACAGATGAAAAAACGATGCATACAAAGAGATGTGCTCGCGAATGGATGATCATGAAAAGACGTGTTTGCAGACAGACAGACAAACATGCACCTTTTGCGAACGAACGAATCTGTCAAGCTTACCAACATACAATGAAGGAGCAATGTGTGAATGCAACATCAAGTGAACCAATGACCATCGAAGACTCTGTGCACTTTTCCATGCGGAGGTGAAGTTATGACACACCATGAGGACATCCATCACTCAGCGGCACTGTAGCTCGACATGCACACTAGCGGCAGCATGAAAGTACGAGCACTTTCATGTCGAGTCATGTCGTCCACATCTCTACTGTGGGCCATACTGTCAATCAATGTAATGTAACGTGGAAGTCCAAGAGACCCACTTGTTGTACGAAGATTCATGTAAAGTGGAAAAGTCATGGAAGTCAAATAGTCACGAGGGTAGTAAAAAAACCACAAGGGTCAGTTTCACCCTTGGCTATAAATACCCCCTTCTTTGTACATGCAAAGGACTTTTCACCTCAGCTCCTCCCACATAGCCTTGATAGTCTATAATCTTTTCTTGGAGGAGTAAGTGGTGGCTCCAATGCTCCACATGCAGGGTTAGTGATGTATGGTGTAACGATGTGTCTTGAAACTTTCGCTTAATTCAGAAGCTTGCTCACAGGCCAACACATTTTCACACATGTATTGTCACTGTTGTAAGGCTAATATTTAACACTTGCAATGCATGTTGCTTTAAATTGTGTTCAACACTTGAACTAATTCGCTTGTTGTAATACATATATGTTAATGAAAATGTGTTGTATATGTTGTTAACATTGTCTCGCCCATGTAGACTACTCTCCCCGACATCAGACAATACTTTCACATAAACTTGCTATAACAATCGTTGCACTCAGTGGACTAATCTGCTAAGTGTTATACATGTTATCTTACCTTGTGTGTCATGACTACCACATCTGTGTGGACTTCTCCGCTGGAAGCTATGCACGTCCTATTGTGTTGTGTGTTCTTGGCAGAGTTGGGACTTCTCCCAACTGACTTGGGACTCACTACCACCCTCTCCCTTTGCGGTGAAAGAACCATTGACATAAGAGACACTTATAATCACCAGTCACGTGAACCTCACTTCTCGCAAGACAAAGTAGACCACTCTCATGTGTTGATAGGCAAGAGTTGAGGCAAATATTTAAGAGAATGGCAACCCAGCCATCATACAGGATGGTATTCCCACACCAAAATGTGTGAGGTCTAGTTGGGACTTCATACCGAGGTGATCCCTTGAATGTTGGTGGGTTCAACACCGTCAACACATCTCCATACCTTTCCACTACCTCTAATATGCCTATCAAGTCCAGGATACTATCAGACAATGCTCTAATAACCTGTGACTACTCCATAAGTTTTTCATCTGTTGTATACAACCTATTATAAAGTTATTCATCCCACTTAATGTACTCCACATTCATTGTTGTCAACTTACACCTAGTTGTCATAGCTGCCACGGTTGGTACCCCCAAAGGATCATCCTCCCATCCCTCGTAAATGTAGAAATTCTTCATGTGTGGCACCATAATAGATTCATACTGTTTCATAAATTCCATACCCAATACTGTTTCATAATAATCCATCCACACAATTGTGAAGTCGATCTTCCCATACCACTCACCAATGTTCACATCCACATTGTCTGTCATACCGATGACTGTGTCTGGTGGAGAATTCACTGCTTTTAGATGAGCTTGGGTTGGTGAAAAATTCAGCCCAAATCTCCTTGCAGCTTCCTCTTTAATGAAGTTATGAGTCACACCATTTTCCACCATCGTGAGTAAAGTGCCTTGCCCAACCTTCATATTAACATACTCCAACCTGTTCCTCTTAGGATGCTGTCATGGGATAGATTTTGTAGGTATCACAACTCCCAAAATCTGCATCACCCCTATGGTTGGTTCTTCTTTCCTCTTCTTCACATTAGCTTGTGCTATTGCAGCCACCATCGGTCTTGAAGGATACTTCTTCGCCATGTTGTTCTCTCCGCACAACCAACATTTCAAAGGCTTCTTCGTCTTTGACTTGTCATTCTATTTCGAATGATCATGCTTTGTAGACTTGATCTAGGTGGATATTGGTGGCCACCTCCCTTTTCCACCAAGACCCCCCAGTTAGTTTCATCTGTTTCCTTGTTCATTTCAACATTTACTATTTTTAGCCGTTTTTCGGGTCCTGAACTTCCGGAGCAGTTTTGACCTCCTAAACGACATTTTTTTTGGGGTCTGTGGTAGGCCTGCTGCAATTGGCAGGAGCTTGCGACGAAACCTATAATATTTAAAGAGAAATTTCCAACAAGGTATCATATGCACCAAACATAGATAATATGATCAAGTTACGACCCTGGGAAGTTGGTTGCCCAACTAACTCCAACGGGGCCCACAAACTCTTGGTGTTACATCTCCTGGGGCTAAGGTTTTGGTTGTTTAGGGTTTTCTCATGTTTCCAATAGTAAATAGGCCCTTGAGCCTCATTGTAACAAAGTTCAAAGGCATGTAGTTTCCACATCTCTTCTTAAAGATAAACTACCATCGCCTGAGCTATCTTATTTCCATTATGTTTGTGAGCATAGTTCAATTTTTTTTTTTATCAATGAAATGAAGTGTTTTTCTACTGCATCTCGATTTTTATGATTATATATATAAGTTGTTGCGTTCATGTTTAAGTTCAGATTATTGGTATCATAGAGGTCTGCTCTTTCTCTGTTTTTATTTGCATGTCCCCAACAAGGTCAGGATATAAGGAGTTAGGGCTTGGTTCTATTGAACCATTGCAATATCAGCCTTACAAAACCCGACGACCTCCCATGGCGGAAGAAAAGAAAGATAAGGGGGCAGGAGATCCTTTCAAAATGTTGCTCGAGGAAGCCCTCAAGTGACAGAGGGACGTGACGATGGATAACTTTTCCCACATCCTTCGACAATTACCACAGGCGATGCATCTTCATCCAACAACCACTCTAGAGGTGCTACTCCTTTTAGGGTACAAGTTAACTTCAATATTCCCATTTTTTAAGGCCTAATAGATGTAGACGTCGTAGATAAATGGTTAAATATATTGGAAGGATATTTTCAGTTCATGACTTTTCCAGTCAGGAAAAAATTACTTTTGCACTTTTTAAATCCGTCCCACACGTCAAGGATTGGTGGGAAACCTATTGTGAACAAAAGGATGAGAGTGAACCCTCGTTATTTTCAGCCACACCCACTTGGAATTCTTTCTGAGACACCATCAAGGAACAATATTATCCTGTCGGGAGCTATGAAGACAAATACATAAAGTGGACCACACTATAGAAGGGAAGGGACCAAGATGAGCCAGAGTTCACAAATACTTTCCATACCCTTTGCACGAAGTCGGGTATCAAGGATACTGAGCAACATTTGGTGGTAAAGTATTGCAATTGTCTACACAAGTACATCAACGACAAGATGGAGTTCCTGTCAAGATTGAGCATAAGTTTAAACAGAAGAAGTGGAACTTTGGATCTGCGAATTCAAAGCAAGGAAAAAGTGCCCCAAACCATAAAACAAATGACCAAGCCAAGGCGGCGCTACCCAGGACAACCCATCGAAGCCGCAAGCAAAGTACAACACCTTGAAGACGAAGAAGGACATGGGAAAATGGTGTGAGTTCCATAAGATATCCACTTACAATACGAGTGAGTGTAAGGCCAAGCAGTCACTGGTGGCCAAGATGAAGGCTTCTGAATCAGAGGCATGTTCCGACTCTTAATCAAAACCTAATAAGGGAATTGATAAAGGGAAGCAGATCATTGATGCGGATCTTAACGCCATCGTGGCCAACACCAAGATCTAGAAGATTGAGCCTGAAGATCCAAAGGAGGGGAATCAACTCTTCCACTTATAGATGTGGGTGAAGGGTTCTTTGCTACAGTTTATTGTCGACAACGGGAGGCAAAAGAACCTCATTTCAATAGAGGTCATGAAGCAGCTTGGCCTAAAGACCATAGCACATCCAAAGTCATACACCATCTAGTGGATTCACCAAGGATGAGATCTTTGTGTCATCTACCAGTGTCGCCTTCCCTACAACATCAAGCCCTTCACAGATGAGGTACTATGTGACATTGTTCCTCTTGAAGTTTGTAATGTATTGTTAGGACAAACATACTTGTGGAAGTGACATGTTGTATATGAGTCTAGACCTCGCTCTGTGATTATTACTTTGGCTAATAAGTTGTACAAGATATCGGAGGTAGCCTTCCTACGGCCATCTCTTTGATCATTATAAAGCAGTGCAGTAAGATCATATCCTAGACTAGGAAATTTGTTTTCCTTATGATTCGCCCCTAGAGAATGAAGAATGTTGTGGCCACGGCTTCCAGGCAGGGCTCCTCTGCACTGTTATGCCCCTATACCAATAGGTGTCATATATCATGATTGACTTATTGAGCTTTGTAATATGTTCATGCCTTTACTTGTTGCAAAGGTTTTCCATATTTGTAAAAAATCAAAAAATTTAAAAAATGTAAAGAGGGTATACCCTAAAAGAAAAATCAAAGGGTGAAAAAATAAAAAGATGGTCTTAAAAATGAAAGAAAATGAACCCCAACAAAAAGAAAGACCATGAAAGTGTGCAAGTCCAAATGCCACTACTTTTTTACTGTTGTAGAATAAACAATTGTGTGTAGTTTGTCACTTATGCCACAATTTATGAATAGTCAAACAGTTTAAGCTTGGCTAATTCATTTTTCAATTTCATGTTGTATAAATAGAGAATAAAGATCTGACCAAACAGTGTAATCTTGACAGATAAGTAGATAGGTAGAGTGAAAAAAGGAGCTCAACAGTTTAATGTGAGCCCTTGGATGTAATAAGTATAGACTTAGATAGGCCATCACCATGTAAAAGAAAAGAAAGGTTTGATAACGGTTTTCCAGACTAAGTGCACCCAAATAAAGGAGTGAAAATGCTAGGTTAAGTAGGTAAGGTAGGTAAATGATGATTGCAGAATAATATGTGGTGAATGGTAAGCTTAAATGTGTAAATATTTTACTTTCATCACAAGGCAAAGACAATATCACATGGAATACACATCAAGCAAGCAAAGTAAAAAATAATTAACTTCCCGACTCATTTCCCCTAAATTTTCACTAATTTCCCCTAAGTGCCAAGGTATTTATCAAGTTAGAGGTGCTCAGAGCATTTCTCTAAATTTTGGAGGGACCGGATCCTCGGCCCAATAATTTATGATACCTTAAGCACTTAAGCCCATTCATCAATAAACACACCCCTTTATAAGTTGTTCATTCCCTTTATAAAGTTTTTCCTAAGTAAAATTCTATTTTACTTAGGGAAATTAAAATATTTTCCATAAAAAACCCTCATTTTTTACCTAGCCTAAGTTTTAAACATACACATGAAATTTTTTTAGACTTAGCGCTTTTTCCATTCATTTGGTCATATCAATTGCTAACTTATATTATTATATAGTTCCCCTATAAAGGTTACCTGCTCCCATATTATTTTAACTATGTAAAAACCCCAAATTCTTATATATTCCGCCCCTCAGTTAAATATAACCATGATATATCAATAATTGGGATTAATTAGTTAATTTGTAACTAATTAAGAACCCCGACCCTGCCATGTTAAATAAGGATTAATTAACCCTCATGGTTAATTAATAATTTTTTCCCCTAATCCTGCCACTCCCGATGCATTAAAAAACTTTAATCATGTCGTGCCCACCCTCCATTAAACTCCCATCACATCACCTCCCCGATAGCCATCCGATCAAGCCTCCCAGATCCGATGACTGTCGTGCATATCGCACAACCCTTCGCTACCGAACGTTAGCGCGTGACCGCAAGCGGTTTTGCAAACAGTGCCCTCGCCACGCGTCGCTCATCCTATGGAATCGCACGGATCCCCCCAAATACAACCTCCCCTACATTAGCGGTGCGATGAAAACCTCTTACCACCTCCCGCTAAAATGATAAAACATCAGATCATTTGCCCGCTGATGCCACCCATCCAAATACCAAAACCCGCCAAATTCTTGACTTTGTATAAAAACAAAAGAAATCATTTTGTCGTCCTATTCTGCGAACGCACATATCCATGCAAACTAAACATCAAGGTTAATCAGCTCGTGCACCCAACCACTAACCACCTCCAAAATTTGCAAACGACGCCGCTCAGAGTCTGCCATTACACCCAGTGTACCTGCATTCCAGTCCCTGTCCCTAAAAACATGTATTTACCAATTCCCATCAAGAAACCCCGTGAATACTTGCTTTCTGTGCAATTAATTGAAAAGAACCCAAAATTACCTTAATTCAATTGCTGTAATTGAATTCAAGTTCCCCAAACCCTCGATTTTCACCAATTTCTCATAAAAACCCCAGTTTCCTATATAGCCCAACAACACACCAAGAAGATGGCTGATTATTTTGAAATTTATGAAATAGATGCCGATGATGTGCAAATGAGAATATTTGTTCAGAATTTAACTGGGGAAGTTAGAACTTGGTTAAGAGCTCTAGCAGCAAATAGTATAGACAGCCTAGCAACCCTCTATCAACAATTCCTAAACAGGTGGGAGAAAAAGAAAGACCCTCTTCAACTTCTATCTAAATATGAAAACTTAAAAAGAGGACCATAAGAGACTGTGCAGGATTATTGCACTAGATTCAACAATGTGTACAAGGCCATCCCTCAAAATCTAAGATCCCCACATGGTTTAGCCTTAATCAAATTCCCACATGGATTTGATACTGACATGGCTTTCCGGCTGAGAGAACGAAACCCCTCTACTTTGGAAGATATGCAAAGCATAACTGTCAGTGTGGAAGCCAACCTGATATCTAAAAGAGCTAGGGCTAGGAGTGAGAGGAGGATACCATTAATGGAAGAAATCTCACCTTCTGAACAAAAACTTGATGCCATAATTAAAGGAATGGATATACTAGGTGACATAGTAGAAACAATTGAAAGGAAAGCTCCCTAGGATGGTCAGCAAACCAATACAGGGAGAAATCCTAATTTCAGGAAGAATCAAAACTCGAATACTGGAAAGGGTGGCCTTGACCAAAACATTAGACCTCCTTTCCAGGAGAATTATGCAGAAGCTTCCAACTCTGAAGGTCGAGAAGAAGATACTCAAATCAATTTGATGGGACTTAGTAATGAAGGGGAATTTTTCTTGACCCAAGAGGATCAAGAAGCCCACATAATTAAACAGTTTCAAACTCAATCAGGTGAATCATTCGACTTTGGAGAAGGATATGACACATCCATCTTTGAGGTGCATAAACAATACAATCTAAGAAGTAGGAGAATTGGTGTCCCTGAAACAAACAAGAAAAATGTTCCAAATCAGCCTACAAGAGGTAAGACAATAACTACACCTATACATATTCTCTCTAGATCAAATACTAATCCCCCTAACCTCATAATTGAAGATGTCTCTGACAATCAACCAAACAACAAACAACCATCCACTTCCATTCCTCCCAAAGGAACTGTGGAAGAACCTCTAGAGGTTGATCTAGGAGAATCAACAAATCATCATTCCACTCCTGAAAAAGAGAAAAACATAGAAAACATAGAAAACACAGAGAATATTGCTGTTCGAAATCCAAAGGTCCGAACAAAAAAACCCTTCAATCTGGAGACTGAAGTAGGTAAGCTGAAAATTGTTGTCCCATTATATGAACTAGCTGAACATGATGCCTACCGAACTCAAATCAATAGATCACTGAAAATTATTGGAACTGAAGACTCAGTTAATGTTTTTGATGACTAGCCCAAATTAATATTTGGCCCAGAAGTGAATGGAAAACATTTGGAAGGAGGAATTCCTCCCTTCTATGTGAGCTTAAACATACATGATAAGATTCTTCACAACGCCATGTTTGACTCTGGGGCATCTCACAACCTCATGCCCAAGTCTGTAATGGAATAGTTAGACCTAGACATCACTAGACCATACAAAGATTTGATTTCTTTTGATTCTAGTCAGGTGAGATATTTAGGATTGATAAAAGACTTGTGTGCCTCATTGGTTCAATACCCTGCAAAAACAATTTTAATGGATATAGTGGTAGTAGATATACCACCTAAATATGGCATGTTATTATCCAGATCCTGGGGTGCTAAGCTTCAGGGATCTCTTCAATTGGATATGTCATATGCTACCATCTTGGTTTTTGGCCAACCAAAGAAACTATTTAGAGAAAAATTGATGAAATATGTAGTAAGTAGTCAAGAAATACCTCAAAATTTCTCCATCTACTCAGTACACTATGATATGGACTCATTCATTCTTTACAATGTAGAAACCAATCCTTCTAATACATTAGAAGTTTTAGCAGCAGAACCAAAAGAATTTAAAAAAGAAAAATCAAGTGTTCACATCCAGGAAATATCAAATAACAAAGAAAATTCAGATGAGAATGAAAAACCAGATCCCACTGTTAAACAAATTCCTACCACCCCTGACACCAATTATGAGCATGAAATTCTTTGGCATTTAGAATTTGATGGCTCAGTCAATAAACTAGGGGCAGGAGTAGGAG
This sequence comes from Pinus taeda, assembly GCA_000404065.3. Lineage (NCBI taxonomy): Eukaryota > Viridiplantae > Streptophyta > Pinopsida > Pinales > Pinaceae > Pinus > Pinus taeda. The sequence continues at coordinate 20,532 of APFE030124469.1, forward strand.
TTTGGGTGTACAATTTAGAAAACGATCATGCTGAAGGCCATGCCTATAGATTAAATTTTAAATGCACCAATAATATAGTAGAATATGAAGCTCTCTTGTTGGGTCTTAAACTTGTGAAAATATTAAGAGCAATCAGAGTGTCTATCATAGGAGATTCAGAATTAATAATCAAATAGATTAAAGGAAAGTAATTAGCTAGGGATCCTAGATTAGGATATTACAGAGGAACAATCATAGAAATTCTCAACACTTTTATGGAAACTCAGTTTGCTACAATCCCTAGAAAACACAACTTGCAAGCCCGCAGTCTGGCCATGTTTACCAGCACCTGCAAATTACCTTTTGAACCTAATCATCAGTTTACTGCTGAAATTAGGCATGGACCAGCCATACCTGATAATCTGAGGAACTGGCAGGTTTTTGATAGTGATGAGTAGATCAATAACTTTTTAACTTTAGATGAAGAGTTTTCTAACAGTTACATAGATGTTGATACAATTATTAATTCTAATCAGACAAATGAGGTAGAAGCAAACATTTTAGAGGAAAGTTTAATTAATATGCTTCAACCCACAAAATTCACACAAAAAGAAGTTCAAGACCTGAAACAAATGGACCTAGATGAAATAATTTACAAGGAGACAGAGGTTATCAACTCAAAAGACAATCATTTACCTAAAGGATTGACTCCTCTAGAAGATCTATTTGATTCCAATGACATTCCCAAGAAACCTAAAATGGAACCATTAAAAGCAGATATTGAAGCATACAACTTAGGAACACATGGCAATCCAAAAATGATAAAATTGTCAAAATCTTTACCTCCTGACCATAAGCTAAAGTATGTTGAACTTATGCGAGAATTCCAGGATGTCTTTGCTTGGAGTTATGAAGATTTGAAGTCATATGACACCTCCATTATTCAGTATACTATACCTCTGAAATAAAATCAAAATCCCTTTAAACAAAAACTCAGAATAATTAACCCTGTGTTATTACCATTAATTGAAAAAGAAATTAAACACATGTATGAAGCAGGGATTATTGCCCCTATTAGATTTTCAGAGTGGATGTCTAACTTGGTACCTACTAAGAAGAAAACAGGGGAAATAAGGTTATGTGTTGATCTAAGAAATGTAAATAAGGTCTCTCTTAAAGATAACTATCCTTTACCCAAAATGGATCATATTTTGCAAAGGGTAGTGGGTTCTTCTAGAATTTCACTTTTAGATGGGTTTTCGGGATATAACCAAATCTTGGTTCATCCTAATGACCAAGAGAAAACTTCTTTTACAACACCATGGGGTACTTTTATGTACATCAAGGTTCCATTTGGATTAAAAAACGCAGGAGAATCCTTCCAAAGGGCAATGGACATAGCTTTTTCCAAAGAGATTTATGATTTTCTTGTTATATATCTGGATGATTTGACTAATTTTTCTAAATCTGATCAACAACATTTGGACCATCTCAGGAAAGTCTTTTTAAAATGTAGAAAATATGGCATTTCTTTGAATCCAAAGAAGTCCTTGTTCGATATGGAAGAGGGTAAACTTTTGGATCATATTATTTCCAAGGATGGCATTCGAATTGACCCTTCCAGGATCAAAGCTATTCTACAGATACCTCATCCAAGAAGTATTAAAGAACTTCAAGCTTTCTTAGGGAAGGTAATTTTTTTGAGAAGATTCATTTCTAACCTAGCTAAACTCATTAGATTACTAAATAACATGTTAAAGAAGGATTCAAGTATCAAATGGACAGTAGAGACCAAGAAATCTTTTGAAGAAATCAAAATGGCCTTAACCAGAACACCGGTCCTCACAAGTCCTCAATTTGATAGAGACTTCATCATTTTTTCTTTTGCATCAGAACACACTATAGCAGCTGTTTTATTACAAAAAGATGAAAAAGGATGTGAAAAACCTATAGCCTTTTTTAGTAAAGCACTCAGATATGCATCCTTAAAATACAAAATAAGGGAGACACAAGCTTTTTCCCTAGTAAAAGCTATACAAGGTTTCAAAGTTTACATATTATACTCTCATGTGATAGCCTATGTGCCTAATGCAGTTGTCAAAGACATCCTAACTCAGGATGGAATTGATGGAAAAAGGGGTAAATGGATAGCTACCATCTTAGAATATGATATAGAGATAAAACCTACAAAATTGATAAAGGGACAGGGATTGGCCAAACTCATGGCAGAAACTAATTGTCAAGCCCTGGACATAAATGAACTGGATAACAAGCAGGAGATGGCGACTCCACAAATCAGCCAGGCCTTTTCAGACTCATCTTGGTATGCTGATATAATTTATGTTTTACAAAACCTGCAGGCTCCTCCAGAGTTATCCCGAACAAAGAATAGGTTTTTAAAAATGAAAACTTCAAAGTTTTGTATCTTAGGTAATATTCTTTTTTGGAAAAATCATGAAGGAATTTTATTGATTTGTTTATTAAAATATGAAGTTGACAAGGCTCTCCAAGAATTTGATGCAGGAGACTGTGGTGGACATCTTTATTGGAAATCAACTACAGATAAGATCCTAAGGGTTGGATTCTATTGGCCAACCTTATTTGCAGATGTGAAGAAATTTGTGACTTCTTTCCATAAATGCCAAATCTTTGAAGGCAAAAGAAAGTTGTTGCCTTTACCCCTGAAACCCATTTCCACCGAGAAACATTTCCAACAATGGGATCTTGACTTCATTGGAGAAATCCATCCTCCCTCCTCTGGTCAACACAAATGGATACTCACTACCATTGAATATTTCACTAAATGGATAGAGGCCATTCCCTCTCGACAACCAATGACATTGTGATCATAGGTTTCCTAGAAACCAATATTTTATCCAGGTTTGGTTTCCTCACTAAAATCATTACTGATAATGCCGCAGCTTTCAAATCAAAGAAGATGATCAATTTCTGTAACAAGTACCACATTACATTTGGCCATTCCACAGCCTACTACCCTCAAGGGAATGGACTGGCTGAATCTTCCACCAAGAGCCTCATTAATATCATCAAAAAACTGTTAGAAGAAAACAAGAAAACTTGGAACAAAAAATTGATAAATGCCTTGAGGGTAGACAGGCTTACAACCAAAAAATTCATTTGAACTAGTCCTTATGAGTTAGTATATGGCATGGAGGTTGTGTTTCCTTCATCACTAGGTGTTCTTGCCATGAAAATACTCCAAGAAGCTTAAGTGGAACCTAATGATATTCAAATAAGGATAAACCAGACCATCAATTTGCAACAGACCAGGGAGGAGGTATACCAGAGATCCCAAGTGTTGCAGGAGAAAATTAAGAAGATATTTGATAGAAGAACCAAGGCAGAGGATTTTTACTTTGGAGATAAAGTGTTAAGATGGGATTCCAGAAGAGAAGATAAGGGGAAATATGAGAAGTTTGACTTCCTATGGAAAGGACCATACATCATCTATGCTTTCAAAGGAAACAATGCATATTTTCTTAAAAACTTAGATGGTACAGAAGCAGAAGAAGGACCAGTCAATGGTTGGATGTTAAAGCATTACTTTGATCCTACTTATTGATGTTACTATGTTTTTCATGTACATATTAGATCCTCTGTAATGTCATAATGTTGATTGAACAATAAGATTTTGGAGTTGAAGCCCGAAGAGAAGGCCCTAAGCTTCAAAAGTATCACTGTCATATACAAAATAAAGCAGCAAGGAAGAGAAGATCACAGAGCACAGTCAAAGTCATTAAGAGGCCATTGCTCTACTGTTCTTGACTTTCTACCAAGAAAAGCCATTCCCAAGTGGAGCCACTGTTATGCCCTTATACCAATAGGTGTCATATATCATGATTGACTTATTGAGCTTTGTAATATGTTCATATCTTTACTTGTTGCAAAGGTTTTCCATATTTGTAAAAAATAAAAAAATTTAAAAAATGTAAAGAGGGTATACCCTAAAAGAAAAATCAAAGGGTGAAAAAATAAAAAGATGGTCTAAAAATGAAATAAAATTAACCCCAACAAAAAGAAAGACCATGAAAGTGTGCAAGTCCAAATGCCACTACTTTTTTACTGTTGTAGAATAAACAATTGTGTGCAGTTTGTCACTTATGCCACAATTTATGAATAGTCAAATAGTTTAAGCTTGGCTAATTCATTTTTCAATTTCATGTCGTAGAAATAGAGAATAATGATCTGACCAAACAATGTAATCTTGGCAGATCAGTAGATAGGTAGAGTGAAAAAAGGAGCCCAACAGTTTAATCTGAGCCCTTGGATGTAATAAGTATAGCCTTAGATAGGCCATCACCATGTAAAAGAAAAGAAAGGTTTGATAGTGGTTTGCTGGACTAAGTGCACCCTAATAAAGAAGTGAAAATGCTAGATTAAGTAGGTAGGGTAGGTAAATGATGATTGTAGAATAATATGTGGTGAATGATAAATTTAAATGTGTAAATCTTTTACTTTTATCACAAGGCAAAGGCATGTATCACATGGAATACACATCAAGCAAGCAAAGTAAAAAAATAATTAACTTTCCTACTCATTTACCCTAAATTTTCACTAATTTCCCCTAAGTGCCAAGGTATTTATCAAGTTCGAGGGGCTCAGAGCATTTCTCTAACTTTTGGAGGGACCGGACCCTCGGTCCAATATTTATGATACCTTAAACACTTAATCCATTCATTAATAAACGCACCCCTTTATAAGTCATTCATTCCCTTTCTAAAGTTTTTCCTAAGTAAAATTCTATTTTACTTAGGGAAATTAAAATAATTTCCATAAAAAACCCTCATTTTTTACCTAGCCTAAGTTTTAAACATACACATGATTTTTTTTTAGACTTAGCGCTTTTTCCATTCATTTGATCATATTAATTGCTAAATTATATTATTATATAGTTCCCCTATAAAGGTTACCCGCTCCCATATTATTTTAACTATATAAAAACCCCAAATTCTTATACATCCCACCCCTCGGTTAAATACAACCTTGATACATCAATAATTGGGATTAATTAGTTAATCTGTAACTAATTAACAAACCCGACCCCGCCATGTTAAATAAGGATTAATTAACCCTCACAGTTAATTAATAACTTTTTCCCCCAATCCCGCAACTCCCGATGCAATTAAAAAACTTTAATCATGGCGGGCCCACCCTCCATTAAATTCCCGTCACATCACCTCCCCGATAACCATCCGATCAAGCCTCCCAGATCCGATGACTGTCATGCATATCACACAACCCTCCATGACCGAATTTTAGCACGCGATTGCGAGCGGTTTTGCAAATAGTTCCCTTGCCACACGTCGCTCATCCTATGGAATCGTGCGGCTCCCCCCAAATACCGCCTCCCCTCCATTATCGGTGCGATGAAAACTGCTTACTGCCTCCCGCTAAAATGAAAAAACATTAGATCATTTTCCCACCGACACCACCTGTCCAAATTCCAAAACCCGCCAAATTCTTGACTTTGTATAAAAAACAAAAGAAATCATTTTGTCATCCTATTCCACGAACGCACATATCCATGCAAACTGAATGTCGAGGTTAATCAGCTCGTGCACCCAACCGCGACCCACCTCCAAAATTTGCAGATGACGCCACTTAGAGTCTGCCATTACACCCAGCGTACCTGCATTCCAGTCCTCGTCCATAAATAGGTATTTACCAATTCTAGTCAAGAAACCTTGTGAATACTTGTTTTCTCTGCAATTAATTGAAAAGAACCCCAAATTACCTTAATTTAGTTGCTGCAATTGAAATTCAAGTTCCCCATATCCTTGATTTTCACCAATTTCTCATAAAAACCCCAGTTTCCTATCTGAATCCACAAGAACCAAAATGGAAACCCCCGTTGCCCTAACTATTGCACCTATCACTACCCCTCACCGTGACTGAGATTATCTGCCTCTGGAAGATAAAGATTTTCAAATAAAGGACTTGGACACTAATAAAGACCATCTAAAAGTATTTTTCCAATGCTGAGATAATTACTTGAATGGTCATGACACCATAGGACCATGGGAATCAAATCTCCCAATGTATTTTCTCCCCTCTATGCACATTTTCCCTAATATTATCCATCAGTGTCATGCCAACTATGATCCCAACCTCAGAGTAGTAATGTCCCCAAATCAAACTGTCATTTTCACCATTACTGTAGACTCCATCAATGAGATGCTTCAATTTCAACCCAGTCAAGCCCTCACCCCCATTTCCCTTGGAGATTTGCTTGAGAGAACCTCTAAATTTTCCTAGTCTAAACTCAGTTGCCTTGCCCAGACTTTCATGCACAAAGAGCATCAACCCCAAAATCCCCCTCCCTATCTATCAGTTTTCTTCATAGAAATAGGCAAAATTATAGTTGATATGATAGCTGCAGTCATGGGATTTAATACCAGTTAACATGTAGATGAATTGACCCTAGTTTTGATGTCCATCTTTATCCCTGGTCAACCCCCTGCTGTCAAGTACAATTATGCTGCCTTTATCGCTGAGAAAATCCATGACCAGTTCATGAGATTGGAAAATGAAAAAGTGTTCAAATATTCCACATTCATCTATCACCTTATCCTTTACTACCAGTCTGACAAGTTCCCATTTTCTGTCAATAAACTTGATACTAAGGGTAACCCAAGATCAGTCATTTTTTGGAATCCAGTCTTCCACAATTCTTTGGCTTGTCCTTATTCATATAATGAATTCATCGACTAGTTTTTCCACCCAGTGACCACCATGCTGACAAGAAATCCTCCTCTTAGGATTAATGATAAAATCAAAAAGATCCTTCAGTTATCCAAATAGTATAGGGTAGGCGATTGGTAGTTGTACTAGATTCACATAGAGATCAGGGTATATGGTTGTGAGCTTCCTCCATTCAAGCTACCAAAATATGTTCCAATGAGGTTGTTTGCATTGGAGTACTATAGACAAATGATAAACTCAGATCAGATCCACTTTACCAAGGCCAAGAAGAAAGCATAGTTGAGAATCAAGGATCATCTAGGCCCATTTGTATGCAACAATAGAGAAGCAGGCAAAGCAACAGAAAGAATCCTAGAAAACCTAAAATTAAGTAAAAGTTTTGGTTGGAAATATGACCCACATAGTTTAATTTGTGATAGGAGAATGAAAAATAGACTATCACCATATTTTCATTACAGAATCCCAGAAATTGAGCAATATGCTAATATGGATGAATGGAGAGAAGGAACTCTTGCAGAGATGGATAGCGATCAGGTCAATGTAGAAAATGTAATGAAAGACCTAGAAAATATACTTGACCTGGATTCTTTTGAACAGGTACCAGTTGAGACTTCTCCGAAGCCAACACCAAGGACTACTGCCTCAATAGCCGATACTTCTCAATGGAACTCACAGGAAACTAGTGCACCATTTGCAGGATCATCATAGGGAAGAGAACAAGAAACCAATACTCCAGCAATAGGGCAATCAAGCATGTCAAAGTAGCCTGAAACCTCTCAAGAACAGGCTCAAACACAGACCCACCCAACTCAAGTTAACATGGGAGACCCCCCAGTTTTGCGGACTCCTATGAATGAGGAAAAGATCTTAAAGAGAGATAGGGAAGTAGCTACCCCTGCCAGTGGTCCCTCAGACCAACCTGGTGCTAAGAGGCACAGGGTAAATCCTCATTCATAAGAATAATTTTTTGAAGAAACTACAGGGAGTTTGAGGCAAGAAGGTGTAGACAGTCAGCATACATTCCCAGTAGGTGGGACACCTTCTAGTTCACAAAGACAGTAGCTGAAAAGACAGTAAAGTGCTGAAGTTTCATCATTTAGGCCTTCATTTCGTAAGTCCTTAGATATCAAAGAAAAATTCAAAGAGATAAAGGCTATAAATGAACCATTAAGAGCCCAAGTCTACAATCAATATATGAAGATGGCTCCTACCAATTAGACTAGGTTGATGTCATCTGTTGACATCAAGAAGGAAAGATACACATGAGCTTTTTAAAGCCTTTAGTACAACAGCCCCAAACACTTGCAAACTACCTCAAAACTGATTTTGAGGTCTTGGCCAAGGACATTCACCGCATATATCAAATTGAATTACATAAACAGATAGGGGAAATGGTATGTTCAACATTGACAAGCAAGGCCTTGATGGCACACAGGTTGGAGAACTCACTGAATAATACTAACGCCCAGTTACAATTAGAAAGAGCCTCCTCACAGGCTAAGGACAACATAATTAAATCATTGGAGGAGTTAATTATTGGATTGGGCCATAACCCAAAATATGTAAAGGCTGCAGAGGCCTCGATCAAAAAGAAAAACGAAGATATCACTGCCTTGAGAAAGCAGCTGAAACTACCACCACTGATGCATCCACAGACTGCTGAAGTTATAGAAAAGAAGGCTGAAGAAGAGCTTATGGACCTAGTCCTTAAGCTAAATGAACAATTGAAGGAGACTTAGCAGGAATTAGAGAAATCACTAAAAAGCAGGCAGAGTGAGTTGACCTCTCATCCTCAAAATGTAGTACTAGTAGTCTCCACGACAATCCCTTCTACTCTTGCAACAACTTTGTTACACCAAATGTCCCTTTGGCCATAGCAGAAGCTATCACAGGTGTAGTTACAGGTACAAGCACAGGTACATCACAGATGGAAATTTCAGGTCCGAGTACTGAAGAACTAATCAAATCCATGGAGGAGATGAAACTTCAAGTCTCTGAATTACAGAAGGTAAAAGAAAAATTTGTTACCTTAGAACATAAATATGATGTGTCAAAGATCAATTTTGTTGAAGAAGTGAGGAAGAATAAAGGCTTGGCTCAATAAGGAAAAACATTGGAAAAGGATCTCACCTTTTAAAAGCCTTTAACAAATATCATAAAAATTCTATGGACCAACATCACTCAATCAATAAATGATGTTTGGTCATCTATACAAATCATTTTTGAACAGATTGACCTAGTTAAGGTTGCTCTTCAAGAAATTGCCAAAACCAAGGAGGAGCTAGGAGGAAAGCCTGATGAAACTATCAGGCTAATAAAATTTTTGAAGAGCAAGAACATTAGAACAATTGAATATTAAAGATAGAACTGAAACCATACTTGAAATCAAGAGAGTGTTGACCAAAAGGTCTTTGATGCAGAACCTAGAAAGGAAATGTCAGAATATGCAGGAGGATATAGATGAATTCATGGAAAAGTTTGGCATATTACAGAGTAAAGGAATTCCTAGTCCTTTAGTAATTAATGATAAGTTAATGCGGCATGAGGATTATGTTGACAAATTGTATCAATATGCCGATAACCAACCTAGCTCATCAACCAATTCATCTGCACCTAAAGCATTACCTACAGGAAGAGTTCTCTATGACAGTCTGGAGAACCACTTTTATGTTGAGCATGAATTGAAACATTTGTTTCCTGTTCAGCCAAATTTTGTAAAATACATAGAGGCTGATGAAATCTTCAGGAAACTACAAAGGACCAACATACCAAGGGATGATTGGTGGACAGACATGACAGACATTTTATGATTTACCTTGGTAAAAAGTAAGTTGAAGTATTTACCATAGTCAATTTTGGTAAAATAAGGTGAATGAAGATAAAACTGGTTAAAGAGTATCAGTTAAAAGCCAAAAGTAATCAACCATCACAAAATTACGAGCAAGATAGAAAGATGCTCAATCATAGGGCCTACCTCTAGGTCACTCAACAAAAACAGGGACAAAAAGCCAGTAGTTCACTTTCAGTTTCTATCTTTGAGACCATCTGTCTCTACTTTTATGTAAAATATATTTAGTATTTCTAGAATATATCTCTCTCAGTTAGGAGATATTTTGTTGTAACTTTTTGTATAAGTACTTCCTCATTCGAAGTACTTAGGGTGGATTCTTAGACATTTCTGTAGACTCATTTATTTTAGAATAAAAGTGTTGTTGAATGATTATTGTATGGCTGGCTTGATGAAGAAATAAAGTAAAGGACTTTTACAGGATTCATGTGTCAAATGTTGGACAAATAAGTATTCTATATCTTATGTGTTACTATTTTCTGGTTTAATATTTCACGTGTTTCATTTCTGAATAATAAACGAAAAATTATGTTTCAGAAAGTGCTTCATTACATTATGTCTTTAAAAGCATTTATATTCTTAATGTTTTTTTCTAAGCTATCATAGGCAGGGAATTCTTAACTGCTCTTTGCTTCTTAGTTTATCATTGTGGTCATTTAATAAGAAATTCTTAATTGTTTTTTATTAATGATCACCCATTTCCCCTCATATTGAAAATTTCTAAAGGATTCTTAACTGCCCTTCTTCCCTTTCAAGACCATTTCACCCTGCCAAGTTAACATTTGTCCCTTGTTTAGCTATCTTGCCCTGTGAAGCCTTCCTTTGTTGAATCGACTTGATCCAATTAAGCCATCTTCAATTGACTCCATAGCCCAATGGACTGAGATACTTTGTTCTATCCATCTGCTCCTGAATTCCACCACCAAACACAATCAAAACCCCCAAGCTTTCATAGGTAGCCTAATATCCCATAAAACAAAGCTAAATATTAAGAGAGAGCCCTCTTTGAGTATAGATTGGCTAGATTATGTACTTAAAAGTTGGTTTGTGGTTACCTCAGAGCCCATTCCTTCTTCTGACAACTTCAAGGAAAATTTGAGTGATAACATGCACAACAACAACAAATGGACAAGGTTGTGGAAGTGTACAAGTATATTTTTGCCTCACCCACAGGGGTAACTCTGTGTTGTCAGGTCAAGCAATCCATTGATCTGATCCATGGTGTGTTGCTTCCCAATGGACCAATCTATCGACGCTCTCCTATGGAGAACAATGAGATCAAGAGGCAGACTCAGGAACTATTGCAGAAAGGGCACTTCAGGCCAAGCTCATCACCTTGTGTGAGCTTGATTATATTGGCACAAAAGAAGGATGTGACCTGGAGGCTCTATTTAACTATCGGGTATTGAACAAGATCACTGCCTGGAATAGGTACCCAATCCTATGGATTCATGACCTTCTGGACCAGATCAAGGGGGCCAAATATTTCAGCAAGATTGACTTGAAGTTAGGTTATCACCAGGTGCCTATCGAACCCTCCGATGTGTGGAAGACTTCCTTGAAATACAAGGAGGGCCTTTTTGAATGGTTGGTCATGTCGTTCAAATTGATGAATGCCCCTGTAACCTTCATGAGACTGATGGACGACATCTTGCGACCCTACCCAATTGTGGTGGTTTATTTAGATGACATCTTGATCTTCAGCCAGAGTTGGCAAGAGCACCTCCACCATATTCGACAGGTCCTTCAAATCCTACACTAACACAAGCTACGTGCTAACTTAGAGAAATGCACCTTTGGCCTGACCCAAGTTCAATATATGGGGTACATCATTGATGAGAAGGGTGTACATGTGGACCCATCCAAGATACAAGTCATTTGGGATTGGCTATCCCCAATCACTCTAACAGATCTCTGCAACTTTTTGGGTCTTGCCAATTTCTACGTAGGTTTGTGTTGTAGTTTCCTCATATCACTTGGCCTTTAAGTCAAGTCACCAAGGGTGGAGCGAAAGAAAAGTCTTTTTGGTTGGAAACACAACAATAAGTGTTCTCTGAGTTGAAGAATTGCCTCTGTTCTGCACCAGTACTCACATTACCAGACCTGCAACAACCATTTGAGATTGAGACAGATGCCTTTGACTATGCTATTGGTGTGGTTCTTACTTAGCATGGGCATCCAATGACTTACCATAGTGAGACACTTTCAGACATAGTCTCAAAGTACCCCACTTACGACAAAGAAATGTATTCCACTATGCAGGCATGTCATCAATGGAAGTTGCTCACATTACCAGACCTGCAACAACCATTTGAGATTGAGACAGATGCCTTTGACTAGCTATTGGTGTGGTTCTTACTTAGCATGGGCATCCAGTGGCTTACCATAGTGAGACACTTTCAGACATAGTCTCAAAGTACCCCACTTACGACAAATAAATGTATTCCACTATGCGGGCATGTCATCAATGGAAGCATTACATTATGGGGAAGGAAATGGTCATCAACACAGACCATCGACCTCTATAGTTCATACAGACACAAGGGAATTTGCAAAACGATCGCCATCAGAAATGGTGCACCTATTTGCAACAGTTCCATTTGAACATTAAGTATAAGAAGGGAAACACCAATAATTTTGTTGATTGCTTCAGGTGACCACCGGCCATGGTGCTGATCACTGTGCTCGACTCCTGTGGGAACGAGACATCGAGGTGGCCGCATCTTTACAAGAGCAATCCAAAATTTGACAGCATATACTAGACAGTCCTGGAAGGGAAGCAAGTTCCAAAATTTCACCTTCAGGATGCACTGTTATGTCACCTAGGACACATTTTTGTTCCTTCAAGTGAGCATGCCAAGATGATTTGGAAGGCACACTACCATTGGGTTGTTGGACATTTCCGAGTAGAGAAAAAAATGGCGATACTGCAAAATTATTTTTATTGGTCGAAACTTCGTTGGGATGTTGGGAAGTAAATTAGATCCTACACTGCCTGTGCCATTGCCAAACCAACCATCAAGAAGCAAGACTTATACTCCTATACCTACTCGTAGTTGGTCTTGGGAATCTCTCTACACTCCTGGAAGGGAAGCAAGTTCCAAAATTTCACCTTCAGGATGCACTGTTATGTCACTTGGGACACATTTGTGTTCCTTCAAGTGAGCATGCCAAGATTATTTGGAAGGCACACTACCATTGGGTTGTTGGACATTTTCGAGTAGAGAAAACAATGGCGATACTGCAAAATTATTTTTATTGGCCGAAACTTTGTCAGGATGTTGGGAAGTAAATTAGACCATGCACTGCCTGCGCCATTTCCAAACCAACCATCAAGAAGCAAGACTTATACTCCTATACCTACTCGTAGTCGGCCTTGGGAATCTCTCTCCATGGATTACATGTCGAGCCTTCCTTCTACTAAGCACGACAATGATTTCATTTTCGTGGTCACCGACAAATTCTCTAAGATGGCCATCATGGCAGCCTGCAAGAAGAGTATCACATTAGAGGCCACTACTAAGATCTTCTTTGAGCGATTATGGGTACACTTTGGGATCCCACAGTCCATTGTCTTAGATCGGGACAACAAATTCATGAGTGAATTTTGGTCAAATCTTTGGTTGATGTTGGATACAAAACTTACTAAGTCCATGAATTTCCATCCCCAAACTGATGGCCAAACAGAGGTTGTCAACAGGATGATCATACACATTCTATGCATGTACAACTCGAAGAATCCACACAGGTGGGATGGAAGTCTCCCCTGTGTCCAACACAACTATAACAGAGCTCTCCACAGCTCAACATGCCACAACCCCTTTCAAGTAGGGTTGGGATTTCAACCATTATCCCCCATTGATTTGGCCATACCATTTGCATCCACTCAAGTAGATTCAATTGACATTCAATCCGAAGCTGAAAGGGCTAACAACTTCATTGAGCACATTCAACACATCTGCCAGCAGGTCTATGATATATTGAACAAAGTCAATTCTAAGTACAAGCATCGCCATGATCAACATCGAGTGTCTCACAAGTTCCAGTTGGGCGACAAAGTTTGGCTACATTTACAGAAGGGGCACCTTACTGGACCCCACCATAAGCTTTTCCCACTTGTTGAAAATAGCAACAAGAAATGATAAAAATAGAATCCAAAATATTCCAATTTTAATTTGTCCTTGAATTAAAATTCGAATTTAGTCTCACCAACTACTTGAAAAATAAATAATTAATTCATTATGGATTAATTAGTTGGAGAAATTCAAGTTACAAGTCTTTCTGAAGTCATGCAGCAGTTATCCCTTAAATTAAGGATATTATCCCTTAATTAAGGAGATAAGATTGAGTTATATTTGAGTTGTAATTAGTTAGCTTAGTTTACTAAGTTAAGTCCAGTTAAATTAGTTCCAAACTGTTTGAGGAAATAATTGTGAGTTATTATTTAGTTGATGCATGCATGCACTCAACAAGTGTACTCCAAATAACTGAAGATTCTCTCATTAGAAACTCATGCATGTCTATTATGAGAAAGACCCAGTTGAGATAAATGTTAAGGACAAGTTACTATCAGTTGCATGTGTTTTCCTAGAAAGGAAACTCATCCATGCAGTCAAGAAAAGGTTCCTTAAGGATTGCGTAGTTCTGATAGTGTGTTAGAGTAGTGTGTGAGAGGAGCATTCCACTGGGTGAAGGAGATCATCTCAGAGTAACTAACTACGCAAGGAAAAAGGAGCTTGGAGGGCAGAGGAGAAGGCTTGTGAGAAGCTTTGTTTTCCTGTGAGCATCGAGGAAGATTGTACTGAGCGCTGGATAGCTGTGAGAGCTAAGGCTTTGTATAATTCTGATGTATTTCCACCTTGTATGATAATACAGATAGTGGGGTTTTAAGCTTAGGCTTCCCCCTGAGTATTTTCTATGTTTCATTTGCATTGATTCTTCTTCTTATGGTTATATGTGTTCAACTATGATTCAGCTAGATCTTTAAGCTTCCGCAAAGCAAATTGATAGTAGAAATAGAATATAGTATTTTTCTTTGGTATATTGCATTATCGGGTTAATCTATAGTCAGATTTTCTACATAGATCTCAGAGGTAGATTTCTAGAGAATTTGCAGGAAATTCTACGTGGTATCGGAGCAGTGAACAATATATGGAGAAGAGATTTCGAAGTTTGAAGTTCAGGGTTGCAGGTGAAAATCAAATTCATCTCATACTTCAAGGTTGGTCAATGGCATTATATGGCTTGAGACTCGAGTATGCCTTGGAAGGCAACTCAAATTACATAGCATGGAAAGATCGCATGGAGGCTATATTAGAAGTCAACGACTTGAAGGATTTCATTGATCAAGAAATCCAAAATCCAGCTCCAACTAATGCAGAAGAGTTGGCTGAGGATAAGAAGTGTGTGGCGTGGGTGAGACGGATCATCCTTGAGGGAGTTCGAGATCATATTGTCTCGAGTCTCCATGGGAAGGATACTCTATATTAAATGTGGAAGACATTGAAGGAACTCTACTAGAACAATAGCGACCAGAGGAAATTAACACTCAAGGATAAGCTTTGAAGAATCAAGATGGAGAACTGTGATACTATTTCCACATATCTGAACAAGCTCACCACTTGCAGAGATGAGCTTAGCAGTGTGGGAATAACTACTGCTAATGATCATATGGTGAGCCTCGCTCTCCTTGGCCTTCTTGAGATATGGAATAGCTACCAAGACTTTGTGAATGGAAGGGAGAAACTGTCGGATTGGGAACAACTGTGGTTGGATCTCATGTAGGAGGAGATAAGGAGGAGCACACGAGATGGTTCGTCATCCAAGGATGATGAAGAAAATCTTCCCTTAGCAAGTAAGGCAAGGAAAGGGAAGGAGAAGGATTCTCATTCCAAATCGAATTCTTCTCATGGAGGGAAGAAGGTTGACAAGTCTAAAGTGATATGCTTTAATTATCACGATATGGGTCATTATGAAACTAATTTCCCATTGAATAAGTCCAAGAAGGGATCCATGGAAGGATATGAAGGTGAGACATTGGCCTCTCAATTCGAAATGGACTTCACCCTCATTGCATGCATGGTGTCATCGATGATGGCTTGTGGTTGGTATCTTGACAGTGGAGCCTCATTCCACATGATCGACGATAAAAGTTTATTCAATACCTTGGAGGAGAAAGACCTCAAGATGCGCATAGAGATGGGTGATGATGAAAGGTATAGTGTTTCAGGAGTGGGCATGGTTGCTTTTCAGAGGGAGCATGGAGCTCTTATCACATTGACAGATGTGAAGTATGTGCTTGGACTGAAGAAGAATTTGGTATTGATCACGATGTTGGAGGACAAAGGCTATGATGTTGTTTTTAGTAAGGGAAAGGTTTTCCTTAGACACATCACAATGGTAGAGGTGAAACAGATTGGTTCACGAGTTAAGAACTTGTATGCTCTTGAGGTCTAAGATGCATGCAAAGCCTTGAGGAGCAAGGCAAATGTTAGAGACTTGGTGGTTGAGAGGGAGAGTAAATTACCTCTCAACATGCAGACCCAGCAGAAGTCTCAGACAATTGTGGAGGAGCCACAATTGGAGATGCTGAAAGGAGACTGAGTGGAGGCATCCACTCAGGAAGAGACCTCCTGTAGGGGGGAATTTTGAGCCAAGTGGGCAGAGGAATCACATGTAGCCATACCTCCAGGTGTGAGGTGGGGTGATGTGAAGTGATAGTGCCAAGAAGGCTGAAATTGGGCAGGGTCCATTGAGAGGTTTTATCTCATGGATCGTACCTTGCTACGGGAGTCCAAAGTACATAGTAGCCGGAGGAATCAGTGGGATTGATGTAGTCAGAGATAAAAGTGACAGAGGCTAGAGCAGTCAGATACTGAAGATCATAGAGAAGGATTGACAACAATGCAGAAAGGTTGAGTCAGCAAAAGCGTAGAGTTTTCAGTTGACATAGGTAATAGCAGTGAGAGACTTTGATGACAGAGGCATCATTTTGATTCAGGTTGGATGTTTTTTTTGTATTTGGAGTTGCTGGAGCAACAACACTAGAGAGAAGTGTTACATGCAGAACATTCCAAAGGTTTAGGATCGAGATCGAGTTGAATTCCTTTCTTTTTGAGAGGGAGTGTTGAAAATAGCAACAAGAAATGATAAAAATAGAATCTAGAATATTCCAATTTTAATTTGTCCTTAAATTAAAATTCGAATTTAGTCTTACCAGCTACTTGAAAAATAATTAATTAATTCATTATGGATTAATTAGTTGGAGAAATTCAAGTTAGAAGTCTTTTTGAAGTCATGCAACAATTATCCCTTAATTAAGGAGATAATATTGAGTTATATTTGAGTTGTAATTAGTTAGCTCAGTTTACTAAGTTAATTCCAGTTAAATTTCGTATCGAGATCATCACCAGTGATGGGATGATCGCCTATTGTAGTCACATATGACATTTCTTCTTTTTGTACTTATCATTTTTTCCGATCATAAGGTGTCTTTCAACCTATGATTGAGGACGATGTATATTTTGACACACTCATATATTATATTATATCACTATTGCCGGCTTATCTTGTTAAACATGTTATGGAATGTTTTTTAAATTTGCTTGTATGATTATTGCACATGTCTTCTTAACATTTGAGAAGCAATTGCATCTGCTAATGTATTTAAAGATCTTGGAATATGTTGATATTCAATATAGTCAAATTCACATTCCAAGAGACGCACTCTCAAAAATAATCTCAATAATACTGGATTTCTAAGGGCGTATACTCTATTAAGCTGTAATACAACGAGTTCAGAATCTAACCTCACTATTAAACTCCGAATCCCAAATGAAATAGATTCAGATAATAACTCAATCATTGCACTATACTCTGCAATGTTGTTTGTTGTTTGACCGAGGCTTACCCCATGTATAGATACCAACTCGTCAGAGGGCGAATAGATAACCCAAGCTGCGGAAGAAATATTTCGTGTATTACGACAAGCACCATCAGTGAAACCAATGTATGTTTGGAGAGGTGTCGACCTCGGCGACATCAAGAGTAAAACCAAGATAAGCGGGAATAACGACGAAAAACACTCTCTAAGCTAAGCACACTTTTTAATCTAAAACACACCAGCTAGAAGGAAAACTAACCTAACTAAAACTCCACACTCATTTTAAGCATAATACCTCTTCAGGTAAAGACCATTTCTGGGTTTACCTAAAGAGACCCCGTTAAAGTCTACCAATTCATAGGCCCCTTTTGCTAGCTTTCACTTGACAACATAGGGACCAAGCCACATAGGCACGAATTTTCCAACGCCTAATTTATCATTTGCTTGATCATACAATAAGACTAGATCTCCTTCCGAAAAATTTCGAGGGGTCACATTTCGATCATACTGAGCTTTAATACGTTTTGCATGAGATTCAATCACTAATGTAGCATCGCGTCGATTCTCATCTAGCTGAGCCAAGTATAACAAACGTCTTTCCTCTTCGGAAGTGGCTAGAAGTAATTCGATGGCCATTCGTAATGACGAGATTTCGCACTCAATCGGTAACACAGCTTCCAGACCATAAACTAGTTGGAAAGGAGTGAACCCTGTTGACGTTTTTATTGAGGTTCGATACGCCCAAAGCGCTGAAAATAGCATGTTATGCCAATTCGATCGATGAATCCCAATGATTCGTTGGATCATGATGACTAGAACTTTGTTGATGGCTTCAACCAGACCATTAGCTTGTGGATAATAAGGAGTTGAACTGTCATGACGCAAGCCAAGCTGGCTTGTAAGTTCAGTCATCATAATGTTTCAAAAATGACGCCCATGATCAGTGATAATCACTTGTGGAACACCAAACCTAGCAATTATATGATTGAACATGAAAATCACAGCTGTTTTACCGTCTGCCTCAAATGTAGGCATCACCTCGGCCCACTTGGTAAAATAATCTACTGCAAGGATGATATACGCATGCCCCCCAGCCGAGTGAGGGTTACATGTAATAAAATCAATACCCCATTTGGAAAAATGACCAATGGAAATTATAGGGTGAAGAGGAGCAGGTGGTGCACGCATCTTTCAATCAAAAATTTGGCAGTTGTGGCATTTTCGGACCGCGATAATACAATCTTTAAACATAGACGGCCAGAAGTAGCCAACGCGCAATATCTTTTGGGCTGTGGCATACCCAGACATATGACCGCCACACGCTCAGAGTGATAGTCATTTAGGACCCTTTCAACTTCCTCATGAGTTAAACAATGTCGAAAAACAGAGTTCGCCCCACAACGATAAAGAGTATCTCCAATAATTTTGAATTGTTGGGACTGGAATCATATTTTCCGACATTTCGACCGTGAAATATCTGGCTAAAAGGATTGGGTTTGGAGACAAACGATGATATCCCCGTACCACAGATCTAAAGTGCTGATTAGAAACAAGGATTCGTCCGCAATGGGCTCCTCCCCCACAGTTTCCGTGTTAGCACGCGGGAAGTCACACATTAACTCCGCAAAAACTAAAGATTTCTTTGACTTAGACTTTTCAAATTCCAAGTCGAACTCCTGCAGGATCACAATCCATTTGGAGTACTTGCCCCCAAACAATTGCTTGGTCAAAATATAGATCGTAGGGTTGCAATCAGAAACGACTGTAGTCTTACGCAGTAAAATGTAATGATTAAATCATTGCACAGCTTGAACGACTGACAATGCCAATTTCTCCACATGTGAGTATTTTAGCTCAGTTGGATTTAAAGTTCGACTAAGGTAATATATCATATGTTCAGTACCGAATTCATCTTCTTGAACTAACACCATTCCGATGGTGGAATGGGAGGCAGCGAGATACAAGAAGTAGTCCTGGTTATAGTTGGGAGGATGCAACAACGGTGCATGGGTCAATGCGTGTTTTAGTGCATCAAAAGATTTCTCAGCTATATCATCCCAAAAGAATGGAGTATTCTGTTTCAACAACCGGGTAAAACCCTTTGTGATCTCGGCATAGTTAGGGATGAATCGACGTAAAAAGTTTGCTTTCCCTTGCAAACTTTGGATTTGGCGAATACTTGAAGGAGGAGGCAATTTGATAATGGCTTCAACCTTCGAGGGATCGACGCGAATGCCAGTTTTTGAAACAACAAACCCCAGTAACCGACCCATTTCAATACAGAAAACACACTTGTGGGGATTCAACCTAATCCGATAATGCCTAGACCTCATAAAGATTGCTCTTAAATGGACGAGATGATCAGCTCGATGTAATGAATGAGCAGACAAGTCATCGAGATAGGGTTTCATAATGTGCTTGATGTCATGAAAAGCATAAGACATGGCCCGTTGAAAAGTTACCCTGACGTTCTTGAGCCCAAAAGGTAATTTGCAATAAGCAAATGTCCCCCATGGACAAATGAAGGCCATTTTTGGTTGATTAGTAGGTAAAATATTGATTTGATTGTATCCAGAAAAACCATCCACGAAGGAGAAAATTTCATTGCGGGCATAATCGTCGATGATTTGATCAATATAGGGAGTTGGGTAATTGTCCTTTGGACAGGCTCGATTAATGTCCCTATAATCAATACATATTCTTATTGTCCCTTTCTTTTTGTTAACATGAACAATATTTGATACCCAATCCGTTAACGAGATTGGATAAATGAAACCTGCTTTGAGTAATTTTTCAACTTTTGCTTTAATTGCAACAACTTTTCTTGGGTGAATTTGACACAAACGTTGCCGGACGGGTTTAGCATCCGGGTAGGTTTTGATTTCATGAATAACAATTGCGGGGTCAATTCCTAGCATTTCCTCATATGACCAGGTGAAAATGTCGCAGAATTCTTGAAATAGGGCCTTATATGTTTGAATTTCATCTTCCGTACAAGAGGCACCTATATGAACGTTTTCAACAATTCCAGGTTTAACCGAAATGTCAAGGGGAATAGTTCGAGAAATATTTCCCAAATTTAACTCAGAATCAGGATGTTTCATTGGATTTTGAGCTTCCTTGACATATTCAGCCGTAAAAATTGATGAGAAATCATTTTCAAAACGATCTCCCTCGGGTAAAAAATGAAGATCTGTGATGAAGATCTTCCCATGGTAACTCATCGACGCATAGGATTTCACGAATTTTCTCATCAGTTTGAACAAGTTCAGAAAACGTTATCGAATCCAAGTTTGATGTTGAAAGTGATTCCTCATGGACCACATTCATTAAGTCAATTTTGGTTGAAGATGTGTTGGAGAACGACTGCATGGCCTGATACGCAATTTCATACGGACTCAAAGGCATAATATCACCAAATGAGTCTATCTCAGATTCAGAAGGTATGATCCAAGGATCATCATAAACAACGGTGTTTGATGAAATCATATGAATGGTTGCAGTAGAAGACGATGCATTGATAGGAGGAAAAGGAAAAGTTGCCAGTAAACAGGCATCTTTAACTAGTCCTATTCCAACATCCTTATATGGGATAGTCATTTTACCAACATGCTGAATGCTTTCAGCAGAGGCTGGGTCGGATGAAAAGTAAGACAGCTGGTCTAAGGTTACGATATTTCCATTATGAGGGAACTTTATAAGCCGAAAGACCGATGAAACGAAAACTGTCATACCGTAAGACCAACTACGACCCAAGAGAAGGTTGTAATCTAGAGGGGCATCAACCACCTCCACATCTAGATTAACGGTTTTACCTTCAACCCCTATAGGTAAATCCTGTAGAATTCCAAAAGGATGAAACCCACAACCATCAAAGGCCTTTAGAATCGTCGGGGATTGATTTAGTGAAGGAGAACCAAGCGACCTCCAACACTATATCGACATAATAAACGTTGAAGCTCCCTCATCAATCACAGTCCTATGGACATGTCTGTTTTTGACTATCACTGGAATCTGGACAACCATTTGATGAGGTAAGCATGGTGCACTATTTTCTAGATATAAAATTATAAGGTTCGGGTCTTGAACGTCAACAGCTCCTATAGCCGACAAAAGTAATTTATGCTGTGCTAGACATGATTGCAACACTTCCAAAGCCGACATTGCTGAAGGTGAAACAGCTAAATCTTCAACAATGTTATAGTTCTGAGCCGCTCTCGCATGTGGATTGAAAGCCGACTTTCAAAGTATACCCTTGGCGGGCGGTTTGATTACTAAGTATGGATTAGGTTTCTCGATCTGTAGTGGATCGGAACCGGGAGCTGAGGTTGATGGATTAGAATGAGAAGATTCTGCTTCTTTACCATCAACAGGACTTTTACTTCCATAATCTTGCGATCGAGTCGCAATCCTAATGTGGGACATCATCAGTATGGGTTCTTCGTTGGAAATAGAGGAAGAACCTATCATCTCACTGTCTTGATTTGGAAAAGGATCCTTCAAAACAGCAGGAGTTTGGGAACCTTTGACAATTTTCGCAACCTCTGCACGATGAGGGAAGTCTCTCGTAAAATGTTCTTCGTCACAAATGAGACAAGGATAACGAGGTTTGAATTTTTCATCAGTTGATTCCGGTTTTTCTGGTTTCTCTTTCGAATTCTTATCTGTTTTATTCTTCTTCTTCCCTTTCTTCTTACCACTGGTTTTAGATTTAGCTGTAGATGAATCTACAACATGAATATCGGTGGAAAGTTCCGTGGAAGAATCTCCTGTCGGGGAATCTGGCAAGGTTATGATAGGAGAAGAATTCTTGGAAGACTTCTTCTTACTTTTGGTATTAACTGTACCAATCATACCATCAGTGGAATGAGACCCTGAAGGAGCTGCAGTGATTTGATTTTTTTTTGGATAGATCATGGATTTTCTCGTGTAACGTACCTGACTGAGTATAAACTAAGTCAAGGTACTGTGCTTGAGCAATTACTTGCTCCTCAGTAACGATTCCAGCATTAGCTACATCCTCAGTGATATTGGGCAGTAAAGATTTTACGAACCATTCAGCTAAGATCTGATCCGGGATAAAAACTTTCACTAAACGCCGTCGACGTCTCCATTCATGAATGTGATCTGAAATGTAAGTGGATGTTGACTGCTTTAGCGAAGTTAATAATTCCGTGCCATTGTCATATCTGACTGACAACTGAAAATGAGTTAAAAACGAAGTAGCTAACTCACTAAAATTATAAAAAGTGGGCTCCAAAACCTAAAAAAGGACATCCTCCAAGAATCAATAATCTATCGGTTCCAAAACATCCAATAAGGCATCACCACCTGGCTCGACTACCGAAGACACATCTCAGGTAACTCAATATACCACTTGGCCGCAAGACCAATTAGAGTGTGCTGGAAAAGTCTTAAATGGATTGAATCATCTGAAATGGAATTAGACGCACACCAGAGCTGATAAGTCATCACATGGTTCGACGGGTCCTCTCCTGGTTTACCTTCAAACTTAGGAATATCACTAGGCAACTTATTTGGCATTGGTGGCCAAAACGGAAGATAGTTAATTGGATTGTTCGTAAGGCGCGACAAATCAGGCAAGTCCAAAGTTGCGATAAACGGTAACTGACGATTAGGGTCCCTAAAACTTTGGGTCGTCAGACCAACCCTAGGAGGAGGATATCCAGGATAAATAGGAATTGGAATTGCATTGGGGATATTATATCCTCCTGGAAAACCAGGATTAACCAGACCATACTGGGGTTGCTGAGGTTGTTGATATGTATACCCAGGGTACGGTTGATACTGATAGACTGGTTGTTGCACAGCAGGACCGAATTAGTACTGTCCTTGGTATGGTTGTTGAATAAATTGAGGTTGAATGGTGACAACCGTACTTAAACCTGGTTGTCCTACAGGCATCTGGACTGAAGTGTGGACTGTGGGTCTAGACTGAGGTAAATATGTCTGAGGAGTAGATACTGGAATAGTAGAAACGTGAGCTGTCGATACTCCAGAAGAAGGTGGGGTAGATGAAACAGATGTTGTAGTAGTTGCAACAATCGATTGAGGCGGAGTAAGAGGTGCACTAGGCCCAGACTGAGAAGCTACAGAAGGTGCAAAAGTTTGAACAGTAGACTGGACAGGTTGCTGGGGTGAACTAGAAACCAAGGGTTGTCCAGTTTGAGATGACAACTATACATTCGGTTGCAAGATCTGTTGGGATTGAGATGGATCCCACACTACATTCATTCCAGGGTATGGACCCATAACGGGTTAAGAATATTGAGGACCATAACCGGGTTGAGGGTAGGGTTGATAATTCAACGGTATATTTCCAGATCCTTGAACATATGATTGACCAGAAGGTGGTTGGTAACCTTGGGTTGGGTACTGACCTTGGGGTTGATAACCCTGAGGCACGTACTGATACTGGGGTTGACCTTGAGGTACATATTGAGTCTGGGGTTGACCTTGAGGAATGTACTATCCCGTAGGTATGTACTGTCCTTGAGGTTGTCCCCCAAGCGCAAACCGGGTACCTTGAGGTTGCCCCCCAGGTGATACTTGTGGATTTTGAGGCTGCCCCCCAGGCGGTGACTGGCCACCTTGAGGTTGAGGATTGGGAATAGTACCCGACATCATGAGAACATCTTCTACACTCAATGGCTTAGTACCATTATTTCCAGTTAATAACCCTTGTTCAATAGGTTGAGGAGATGTTCCCGAAAGAGTACCAGAAATTGAATGATACCCAGTGGGAACAGAAGGACCGCCATACAAAAAGGCTTCCGGAGATTGAGAAAACATGGACGATTGTCTCGACATATTTAACAGAGGATAGTAACCTCTAGGTGTTGGGTGATAAGAAATACGAGGTGGTGAAAAACTTAGTCCCGGGTTTTCCAAAAAGTTAGTCAATGAAAGATACCAAGCATTGCTCCTAGGTGGACTGTAAAAGATTGATTCACGCTCCCTAAGCTCTATAATAGGTTGATTTTCAGGGATAGGGATGCCTTCTTCTTTTTCCGGAATAGCAAGTTCTTCAATAGCTATTAGTCCAGAAGGAAGATTTTGGGTAATTATTCTTTCTACCCTAGGTGAACTAGGACCACTATAAGCTGGAGAGGCAAACCCTGATATTGGAGTAGCAACAATTTCAGATTCGGGTTCAGATATTTCAGGTTCTTCACCTATATTACTAGTAGATGAAACACTACCAGTAACTTCTGAAACAGACACAGACTGTGCACTATAATCTACTATTAAAGCTAAAAAATCAGGATATACCACCAAAGAAGACTCTACCTTTTCAGGTGACCCAACTCTACTGTATCTAGGAGTTACCAGGGCCCATAGCCCTTCAAGCTGGCTCGGTGAAAAATCAGGAGGTTGGCGCCGAAGTCTACGGGACTTCCTCGGTAATTCAGCCACAGTTAAAAATTTTAACCACTTCACACGAAAAAAAAGTAAAATCTCAATGAAAACCACCTAAAGCCTCTAAAGAACCAAACAAATTGAATCACACGCCTAAAGAATCTAGGATATCAAACCACACACAAACAGTAACTTTCCGTACTGAAAACACTAGTTGGTGATGAAATCCAACGTCACAGATTTCAATACAGAAATAGCGGTTGGAACAGTTACCCCGGCAACGTGCTTAATGAATAGACTGGCACAAGTTTCTCCACTAAACCGTCTCGAGTGAAGAGAACCCCCTAGAAAATCCAAGTGAGTCTAGCCGACGTATGCTCCAGGTACAGTGGGATCTTCCCACCACCGTCACCTT
The DNA here is from genome assembly GCA_000404065.3 of Pinus taeda. Classification (NCBI taxonomy): domain Eukaryota; kingdom Viridiplantae; phylum Streptophyta; class Pinopsida; order Pinales; family Pinaceae; genus Pinus; species Pinus taeda. The sequence goes on from APFE030124469.1 coordinate 45,759, forward strand.
AGGAAGAATCCTATAGAATATGGTCACTATGGTTACCAACAGAAACAAATATACCTGGGGGAACAGTCTGCGATCCAATATGCACGCAAGGGTAGAGTTGCAAGCTCAATCCCCTTGAAGGCTCCTTGACATAATCCAAGGTTTACCAACAAGTGACCCCAGGCTCCTCGACAATGGTTAATCCGAGGTTTACCATTTTTA